>CM055120.1:38537901-38694508 GCA_029206835.1 Rana muscosa | reverse complement strand
AGCTCTGGCTGTATGTTCAGGGTCGTTGTCCTGCTGGAAGGGGAACCTCCGCCCAGTCTCAAGTCTTTTGCAGACTTTAACAGGTTTTCTTCTAAGATTTCCCTGTATTTTGCTTCATCCATCTTCCCATCAACTCTGACCAGCTTCCCTGTCCCTGCTGAAGAAAAGCATCCCCGCCACATGATGCTGCCACCACCATGTTTCACGGTGGGGATGGTGTGTTCAGGGTGATGGGCAGTGTTAGTTTTCCGCCACACATAGTGTTTTGCTTTTAGGCCAAAAAGTTACATTTTGGTCTCATCTGACAAGAGCACATTCTTCCACATGTTTGCTGTGTCCCCCACATGGCTTCTCGCAAACTGCAAACAGGACTTTTTATGGTCTTCTTTCAAAAATGGCTTTCTTCTTGCCACTCTTCCATAAAGGCCAGATTTGTGGAGTGCACAACTAACTGCTTTCCTTGCCCGGCCTGTCAGTTTAGGTGGACAGCCATGTCTTGGTAGGTTTGCAGCTGTGCCATACTCTTTCTACTTTTTAACCTAACCCTGCTTTAAACTCCTCTACAACTTTATCCTTGACCTGTTTGGTGTATTGCTTGGCCTTCATGATGCTGTTTGCTCACTACGGTTCTCTAACAAACCTCTGCGGGCTTCACAGAACAGGTGTACAGTATTTATACTGAGATTAAAGAGGAAGTAAACCCTGATGGGTTTTACTTTCTCTTTTGTTCCCTGCATTTCCAGTACCTACAGGTAAGCCTTATTATAGGGCTTACCTGTAGGTGAAAGTGGTATGTAAGGGTTTACAATCACTTTAAATTACACACAGGTGGACTCTATTTACTAATTAGGTGACTTCTAAAGGCAATTGTTCCTCTAGATTTTAGTTAGGGGTTTCAGAGTAAGGCCGGGTTCACACTGGTATGACAAACGCTCCGACATTGGAAGCTCATGTCGCATGACATGTGAAAATCAATGTTTTTCCCTATGAGAGCCTTCTTAACTGGTCCGACTTTGAAAAATGCTCCCTGTACTACTTTGGTCCGACTTTGATCATACGTCATCCAATTGAATATCCCTGAAGTCGGATCAAAGTCGAAACGCCGTCTTGCCTGATCTGACTTTGGCATGTGACTTGTGCTCGGATGATCTTGAAGGGGAACTCCACGCCAAATAAAAAAAAAAAAACGGCATGGGTTCCCCCTCTAAGAGCATACTAGGCCCTTCGGTCTGGTATGGATTTTAAGAGGAACCCCCCTACGTGGGGGTCCCCCCAAAGCCCATACCAGACCCTTATCCAAGCACGCAGTCCAGCCGGTCAGGAAAGGGGGTGGGGACAAGCGAGCGCACCCCCTCCTGAACCGTACCAGACCGCATGCCCTCAACATGGGGGATGGGTGCTTTGGGGCAGGGGGGCCCTGCGCCCCCCCACCCCAAAGCACCTTGTCCCCATGTTGATGAGGACAAGGGCCTCTTCCCAACAACCCTGGCCGTTGGTTGCCAGGGTCTGCGGGTGGGGGGCTTATCGGAATTTGGGAGCTCCCTTTAAAAAGCGGGCCCCCCACCCTATGTGAATGAGTATGGGGTACATCGTACCCCTACCCATTCACCTGGAAAAAGTGTCAAAAATGAAACACACTACACAGGTTTTTAAAGTTATTTATTAGGCAGCTCTGGGCGTCTCTTTCAATTTCTTCTCCCCTCTCGCTCTTCTCCACGCTCTCTGGTTCTTCTCCGTCTCTCCAGTGTCTTCTGCTCTTTTGCCCGTTCTTTTGCTTGCTCTTCCCTGTTCTTCTTCGTTGTCTTCTTCCCTCTTCTTCCGATGTTGACACGATGCTCTCTTCCACTCTAATGCCCGGTGCGCGGTGTGCCACTACTTATATAGGCATGGGGAGGGGTCACCATGTGATGTCATCTGGAGGCCCCGCTCCTTAGGATGTCACCGACCAGGGCATGATGGGTTGGTGACGTCATAAGGCGGCGGGCCTTCGGTCACCCTGCCCCATGCCAATATAAGTGGTGACACTCTGCGCATCGGGCATTAGATCGGGAGAGAGCATTTTGTCAACATCGGAAGAAGAACAGAGGGAAGAAGACAATGGAGAAGACCGGGCAAGACCAAGCAAAAGAGCGGGCAAAAGAGCAGAAAATATGTGCCACTTTGTGTTGGTCTATCACATGAAATCCCAATAAAATACATTTAAGTTTTTGGTTGTAACATGACAAAATGTGGAAAATCTCAAGGGGTGTGAATACTTTTTCAAGGCACAGTAAGAAGCCAGGAGGTGACAAACTAAACCCACCAGGCTCCACCTATCACTTTTGTGTGGACTGCCCCCTTTAACAGTGTATCCCAGAATGCTACTTTGTAATCAACACATTCCTTTGAGTTTCTGCCCATAAGTACATTTATCTTGACAGCCTTGCCCCAGACATTTATGTCAGGGGCGCCCAAAAGAACGTTCTTCTTTCAATCTACCACGCGAACCTCGCGCTTTTTCGCTGCCTCAGGCCCCCGCCACTTTGGATTTGACGGCGGTTAATAATTATTCTGCGTTGATATGCAGTATCTGGAGGAATCCCAGCAACGTGCGGAACGAACTTGCAGCTTATGGCAGGTGGGCCGGCTGCGGATTTTGACGGCCCACAGGCGTCATTATTTCCAATAGTATTATATACAGAAGTGTGATCGAGCCTGTCTCAGCAAGCGCCACGAAAATCTTATGACAGATATGAGTGACACCCAACCCCCCCCCCCCCCCGCCCCTCCATAAGGGGTTAGTGCTGAGAGGGGCAAAACAGTAAATGAAGGGTAGATGGATCGTTATATAGTCCTCCGAGCGATCCTACTGCCGTGACCTGTGTCATTTTAAAATGAGATGTAAAGCAGGAGCCTTTTAAGCGTTGCCATGGCAATGGAACACAAGCGCTGAACTGTAGATACATTTATTTTATTCTACTTATTCGTGAAATGTTTTTCCATGGCAGAGGAACTTAACCCCTTTATGACTGTATATATCATTTTTTTTTTTTTTTTTTTTTAATACCTTGGGGACTAGAAATTCTACTCAGAAGGTTTTAACCACTTAATGACAGGAAGATTTTCCCCCTTAATGACCGGGCCATTTTTTACGATACGGCACTGCGTCGCTTTAACTGATATTTGTGGTCGTGCGCCGCTGTACCCCAACAAAATGTATGTCCCTTTTTTTCTTACAAATAGATCTCTCTTTTGGTAGTATTTGATCACTTCGTTTTTTTTAGTGCTATAAACAAAAAAAGCTGCCATTTTTGAAAAAAAAAATATATTTTTTGCTATAATATAGAAAAAAGTAAAAAAATTAATTTCTTCATCAGTTTAGGCTGATATGTATTCTTCTACATATTTTTTTATTTTTTTACTAGTAATGGTGGTGATCAGCGACTTTTAGCAGGACTGTGACATTACGGCGGACAGATCAGACACTTTTGACATGTTTTTGGGACCAGTGGCATTTATACAGCGATCAGAGCTAAAAAAAAAGCCACTGATTACTGTGTAAATGTCATTGGCAGGGAAGGGGTTAACACCATAGCTCCCAACTGTCCCTGATTTCGAGGGACTGTCCCTGATTTGGAACAATGTCCCTCTGTCCCTCTTTCCATCTCATTTGTCCCTTAGTTTGGTCTGATCTATATAGCTGTATATAAAAAGCACTTTTTATCTTTCAAAAAGTGTTTCCCAATGCTAAACCTTTCATCCAATTTCTAAATTGCTGCATTTATGAATTTCAAAAGCCAATATGAAAGAATAGTAGTGGTAAAAAAAAGCACTTGTGGGTTTAACTTATTAATTTTTTTGATATAATTCTCCTTTAAGGGGGTGTGGCAAAGGGTGTGTCCTATACCTACATACCTTTGCTAATAGGTGTCCCTCATTCCCTTCTTAAAAAGTTGTGAGGGAGCGATCAAGGGGTTAAGTGTTCCCTAGGGAGTGTTTCTGACTGTGGGGGGAGTGTAGTGACTGGAGGAGGAGAGAGATCGCTGTTCCTGATCACTAGGGACAGCAGATCTGTCTCTCCTCCCCTGACAGAATGGAGATCTGTCTGTTTACATTGACAGATCCCCGTTCTGTCTCTCTCAGGAGCGATTGTGGATGGCTGGCGGAAATCGCGACTTCCGGCCACACGCATCGGCTCCAGCATCGCGCGCACGCCCCTAGAGCTCTTAAAGTAGGGTGACCAGACATCCCCGGTTTCAGGGGACAGTCCCCGGATTGAGGACACTGTCCCTGGTCCAAATCTGTCCCCGGTTTTGTCCCCGGATTGGATTTGAACAGGGGCTGGGGCGATTTCAAAGACAGTCAGTGCAGAATTGAAAAAAAAAATCTAAATTACACCCCCCTGCGCTCCGCCGCGCCTACTAGCTTAGGGGGGGGGGGTGTATTTTTTTCCATTATCTGTGCCCCTTTCTGATGATCATGTGCTGGTCGGAGTGGGAGGAGTATTTCTTCAGTTTCAGGGGCCCCATTCAGCTCCGCTCACATGTTCTTCTGTCTTGGCTCAAGCCCCGGCCAGTCGCCTGCTTATCTCCTTGCCTTCCTTGGGGGAGTGATCTTCCTCCGCTCCCCACACAGTAGTAGCCGGGGCCCGGAGAGTAATGGCCCTGTACACACAATCCGAATATCGGACGAAAACTGTCATCCGAGGAAGAATCCTACGATTTTCGGATCGCGTGTACACTACTTTCGAGAGCCGATCACGACAGTTCATCCGTTATTATTTATCGGACAAGCACAAAAATTTTCCTCGTACGATACCAGATCATACGATTTTCGTTTAGTCAGTCTAGTTGTCGTCCGAAAATACAAATACATTACAACACATGACATCACCGATTTTTTTTTCTGTTACGAGAATTTTTCGTGACTTTAGTAACCTATTCAATTTCTTCTTGCCACTATTAAGCGAAAAAAGTTGTACGATATTCGGATCGTGTGTACGGGCCATAAGACTTGACAGGCTGTGAGGCGGGCAGCGGTGGTGGCGACGGGCAGAGAGTCGCCGATTTGCCGCCATTACTAGTAAAAAAAAAATATATATTTCCCCAGATTTCATTTTAAAAATCTGGTCACCTTATCTTAAAGCAGCCGACGTACAATGACGGCGATTCGCCCAGGAAAGCCAACCTGCAGCAGTACAACTGTGGCGGCTGGTCTTTAACCGGTTAAATTATACTTTTTCTTTGTTAGTTGCTTCACTTTGGTATATTAGTTCAGACTGTCGCTCTCTCTCTCTCTCTCTCTGTCCTTTAACCGCTTGCGGACCGCCCCCCAGGCACATATACTGCGGCAGAGCGGCCGCTCGATGCCACTTTCGGGTCTGGGGCAGTGTTGCCAACTGTCGTATTTTTACGGACAGTCCGTAAAAAACGGGCACTTCCCCCCGGTCCGTAAATGTCCGTAGTTGCGGGAATGTGCCAGTAAAATAGCTGAGATCGGTTCGGCTTGGAACTGCGCATGCACAGTTCCAGAGCTTGCCGAGCCGAGCATATGCTGTATTCGGCCGGCGGGGGGCAGATTTCACAGAGCCGCGCGTCGCCGGTGAGTGATGTATTAGGACATCCTGCCAGGCGCACGCGCCAGAATTTTAAATCTGTAACTAAGCAGGAGGTCAGAGGAGCACAGCACTGGAGCAGGAGTCAGGACCTGGAGGCTGAGCAGCACGCGGCACCGGCGGAATGGAGGAGCCTGCTGCATCCAGGCAATACAAAGTTCACAGGGGAGTCGGGGACGAACAGAGTGACAGACAGCCCAGCCGACAATGACATCAGGTGATGGTGGCAGAGAGGGATCGATGGAGGCAGGGGTGATGGTGGCACAGGGAGATCGATGGAGGCAGGGGGTGATGGTGGCACCGCAGAGGGGGACGATGGAGGCAGGGGGTGATGGTGGCACTGCAGAGGGGGATGATGGAGGCAGGGGGAGATTGGAGGCAGGGGGGTGATGGTGGCACCGCAGAGGGGGATGAAGGCAGGGGGCAATGGAGGCAGGGGGAGATTGGAGGCAGGGGGTGTTGGTGGCACCGCAGAGGGTGGGGGATGAAGACAGGGGTTGTTGGTGGCAACGCAGAGGGGGATGGAGGCAGGGGGTGATTTGAGGCCTGGGGGAGATTGGAGGCAGGGGGAGATTGTGGCACTGCAGAGGGGGGTGAAGGCAGGGGGTGTTGGTGGCAGTGAGGGATGGAGGCAGGGGGTGTTGGTGGCAGAGGGGGATGGAGGCAGGGGGTAATGTGACTAATTTGCCCTTATTATATCGAAAATAACAAAAATATGTTTTTTTACCTTAATATCTACCTTAAATCACATTGCTATTTGCCTAGCGTACTTGTTTGTAGCGTAAATACTGAAATTTGCACCTAAAAATGTAATTTAGTAACTTTTGTGAAATGTCAGTAAAAACGTGGCTGTGCCAGTAAATTTCGGGTGTTGTGCCAGTAAATTTTAATCTGGTAGGTTGGCAACACTGGTCTGGGGGGGGGGGGGGGGCGTGCGTGCGCTGCTGGCGACTCACTCCCGCTGTGATTGGCCACAGCGGGAGCCAATCAGCGGGTTCGACGGACGCAATGTCCGCCAAGACCTGCCGATCATTCAGGAGACAGGGGAGGGGAGTGGGACAGGCTAATACTCCAGAGGGAAACAATCTGGATTGAAAAACTGAATGCCATCCAGCCCCCCGGTTTAAATGAAACCCAATCCTATAAATCCTTTTTATAAGGCAACGTATTACATTGGGGATCCTCTGTATTAATCTCTGTCAGAATGGTTCCCTTCCTTACCAAATTGCACTATAGTGTTCATCACGAATATAATAGGTACACATTATGCTTATTCTTTTATTTTATATTTTCCGAATTGTCCTTACCATCAGGAGTTCCACAATACACCTTGGTGGGCCTAAACCTAGTATGCCCCAACAAACATCTCCCCCCCCCCCCCCCCCCTTCGCTTGCTTTGCTTTGCCTTTAATTTCACAAATAAATGTTTCCTGTAATTTGATACTCTGCAATATATATATAATATACAAATGATACAGTCCTATTTCTGCCATCTATATATAACTGCAAGTTGTTTATAAAAATTGCATAAGCTGTATTTTATTTTATTTACTTTTTTCAATTTAAATATTTCATGTGTCAATTGCAAATGATTACCATGTGTTGTAATTATTTGCAATTTTGTCCTTTTTTTTAATAATTTCCTTTTTCTATGTGACACACTGTCATGTTGATGTTTCCATTCCTTGCTGGTGTGCGGGTTGATACACGACCTTTGACCCCTGCTATGCCTCCGTGAGTGAGGTGGGCACTTGCCTCTTTGTTTTGTCTGACCAGCACCGTCTTCCGCTTCCTCTTTGTGACCGGAAGAACGGTGATTGAGGGGGACACAGGGCAAACTGCCCTGTTCAAATCCCCGCCTCTGCTGCCTTCCCATTGGTCTACTGCTCGCCGCGTCAGCGGCGATTTGACGCATGCGCGGCGGCCATCAGATTGATCGGAGTTCGTCACTTCCGGTTGGAGGTGACGCACTTCCGGTAGAGACGCCGTGCCTCCATTAGAAGCGACCATTCCAAGCACAGGATCACTCGCCAATGCGGACACCACCTCTATCTAAGGTAAAAATATACTTAACGAAGCTAGGCTATATGCAGGGCCGCCATCAGGGGGGTACAGGCAGTACACCTGTAAGGGGCCCGGATGGCAACCCCCCCTTTTTTTTGTAAGGGGCCCAGAGGTCCCCAGGGCCCCGGAGTGTAACCCCCCTTTTTATGTGATTTTAATAAAAAAAAAATATATTATTTCATTTTATTTATTTTTATTTATTTTTTGTAAGTGGCCCAGAAGCCCAGAGGTTCCCAGAGGCCCAGAGGTCCCCAGGGCCCAGGATGGCAACCCCCCCTTTTTTTTTGTTCTTTCTTTGTTCGTCAGCACCCAAAGCCCCCCCGACCTCAACAATTCGCGGCGGCAGCACCCCCCGCTACTCAACTCGTGACACCCCCACTTCTCAATTCGCGGCCACCCCCCCGCTTCTCAATTTGCGGCGGCAGCACTCCCCCGGTTCTGCTCTGCTCCAGGGGGCCCATGCCTGAAGCTGTGTAAGGGGCCCCAAAATTCCTGATGGCGGCCCTGGCTATATGCAATACTTATCTGTGACGGCGCCTTTCTAGACTGCTTACTACGGCAATGCTTTCCTCTCTAGGATCTATACTTGTATTTGTAGACCGTTACAACATCATTGCAACCTCCCTATGGACTAAGTTGATGTCTCTCAACTCTGTTCCAAAAAGAGAACCATATTACTATCTGTCCTTGGATTGGCTGAGTGTACCCCTGTTGCTTTGTGCTTACCAGCATTGATCGCCTTACCAATATTATTCAATTTTACACGGTGAGCCTCCTTATATTTATATTTGTATTTAGTTAAACTGTTTAGTGCCCGTTTATGAACTTTAACTTGTGGCCATTAATGATACTGCATATGACGATTGACGCAGTTATCACTATTATATGTCTTTGATATATGTTACACATATATATATACCAAAAAGATATATATAATCTGACCATTACTATAAAGATTTTCTCACTCTTTCTACAGATACTACCTCCTCGATTGGCGGCACCCCCTATTAGATCGCCATTGTCTAGGTAGATGGGCTGAGTAATTGTTGTTTGTTTTTTCAACACAGCCTACTATGTGAGTATACATCTACTTATTATTATTTTATGTTTAACTTTATATACCTGTCCATCAGTTATTAGTGCCCAATGCTCTGTTATCTTCCCTTACTATCGGTATTAATGGCACTCATCTCTATTGAACATGCTTATGGTTGTCTCAACACGGGGGTTGCCTACCCACCCCGTTGGCCCTGCATGGGGTTCCTCAACATGGCCTTGCCACATGACCAGCAAGGAATGTGTGTGTATATATATATATATATATGTATGCATAGATAAAAATATTTTATGTATTACATATAAAATATTGATTATTGTTCTGTTTCTTGTATGTTTTTAATAGATTCATATACATATGCTCCTGAGGAAGCATTTTTTGAACGCGTAACATGTTGAACAAGCTCTCCACCTCCTCTGGACCCACTGTCTCGTTATCAATCTTATAGTTTTATGATTATTGCCTTGTCTCTACTCGTTTGAGTTTAATTAAGGAAAATGCACTGTATGATGATTATTATGATAACCTCTGTGGACCAGTTATAACATTTGATCAAATATGTTGATGTTTTATGACTGTCTTATGACTGAATTAATTATTCTATATTAAAATACCTTTAGTTTTTTACTTTTTGTCTATCGTGTGCCTTCAAAGTCCAAACCACTAGCTTTTAGCCTAAAATTCGCATTCTGGAGACAGGCAGAACGGTGGTCTGCTTATGTAAACAAGGCAGACCGCTATTCTGTGAGAGGGGAATGTACGGATCTGGTGTTTCTGCTAAGCAGGAACACGGATCTTTACCTTCCCCCAGTCAAAACACCTCCCCACAGTTAGTAAACATTCCCTGGGAACACATGTAATCCTTTGATCGCCCCTAATGTTGACCCCTTCCCTGCCAGTATTATTAGTACAGTACATTGATTTTTGATAATATTGAGTTTGATTAGAATATTTACAGGTTGCGCACTTATAAATTTTTCTGTGTATTAGTACAGTACAGTGACAGTGCATTTTTTTTGCATACTTTAGTGTAACTGGTCCCTAAAAAAGTGTCAAACATGTCAGTTAGGTGTCCGATTTGTCTGCCGCAATATCGCAGTCCCGCTATAAGTCGCTGATCGTCACCATTACTAGTAAAAAAAAAAAAAATAGTAGTTTGTAAACTCTTTTGCGTAAATCAATTAATATACATTTATTGTGATTTTTTTTTATTAAATTCTTTTACCAAAATGTAGCAGTATACATATTTGCCTAAAATAATGAAGACCCGCCTCCTAGATGCACACTCTCTGATCGCCAGAGATAGGGGACGCAACAGACACTATATTTTAGCCAACAAATGTGGACAGCATTTAGCAAGGGTCCTCCACCCCCGACCCCCACGCCGGCCCATCCAACATATTTGCACCACTGATAAGCAAAAAATGTGTAATCCCAAGGACATCTCAAATGCATTTCGCCAATATTACTCCGAGCTATACAACTTGCCCCCACTGACCTCGCCGACCCAGACGGGAGACACACGTCTGTCTGCTATGAAAGACTACATTTTGGAGACGGCACTGCCTCAGATAACCCCCGAACAGGCCACTGACTTAGAAAACCCCCTGTCAGTAGACGAATTTCTCACCGCAATCAAAGGTTTGAAATCCGGTAAATGCCCAGGTCCCGACGGGTTTTCGCACAGGTTCTTTAAGTCTTTTGCCCAATCCCTTGCCCCGCTGTTATCATCCGCATTCAACTCTATAGATGATCTCCACCTACCCTCCAGTAATCTCCTGGCCGCGAACATCTCAGTTATACCCAAGCCAGGTAAGGACCCTTCCCAATGCGGTAGCTATCGGCCGATATCGCTCCTGAACCTGAATGTTAAACTTTACGCCAAGGTTCTAGCTAACCGTCTCTCCCCCCTATTGCCCGCGATTATACATAAAGATCAAGTGGGTTTTGTCCCTGGCCGTGAGGCCAGAGACAATACCACCAAAACCATCCATTTAATATCCTATATCCAACGCCACAACCTGAAGTCCTGCCTGCTCTCTTTTGATGCGGAGAAGGCCTTCGATCGGGTCAATTGGCAGTTCCTGCGCCTCTCCTTGGAACAGTTGGGCCTGGGCCCTGCTTTTATATCCCGGACTATGGCACTTTACTCACGCCCCTCAGCATCTGTCCTGGTTGATGGCTCGCCTTCCGCATCCTTTCAGATAAACAACGGCACACGCCAGGGTTGCCCCCTTTCGCCCCTACTCTTTGTCTTAGTGATAGAGCACCTAGCCCAGGCCATCAGACGTAACCCTACGATAGCGGGGATACAGACCCCCTCCGCCACACATAAGCTTTCACTATACGCTGATGATCTGCTGATTTATGTCCAACAACCACACACGTCCCTCCCTTCCTTAATGAGCGAATTTCGTAGGTTTGGCACCTTTAGTAACTTCAAGTTGAATATGTCCAAAACTGAGGCCCTTAACATATCTCTTCCCAGCACAACCCTCACCCGAGTGCAAGCCAATTTCCCCTTTCAGTGGAGCAGCAGGGGTATTTCCTATTTAGGTATAACAATTTCCTCCAACCTATCACAACTTTATACTCTCAACTATATCCAATTACTAAATCAGCTACGAAGGGAACTAGATGCTTGGAGCACCTCCCCGATGCCCTGGTTCGGCCGTATAAATACTCTGAAGATGGACACTCTGCCCAAACTGCTTTACTTGTTCCAAACTGTGCCTATATCTATTCCTAGGAGCTTCTTCGCTTCCTTGCGTTCCATGTCCATCCGTTTCGTTTGGCACCAAGGCATGTCCCGTATCCGTCACACACTACTTACGTACCCCAAAACATGGGAAGGGGTGGGCTTACCCGATTTTGAGCTATACCACAAAGCGACGTTACTGTCCAGGGCATTGGAATGGTTCCCTCGCCCCTTCTCCAAAGCGTCTACTATGGTGGAACAGGACCTGTCGGCCCCTGACCTCCGGGCTCTGCTTTGGGGTTATGGGCAACACTTCCATTTGCTCTCTGATGCGTCCCCATTAACTATCGCTGTCCTACAGTTATGATATAAAAAGGGAATGCTCTCTTTACTGTCCACGGATCCCTCACCACTCATGCCCTTGTTTGACCACCCTGCCTTACCCCAAGGCTGTGGTTCCCAGTCAGTGGGTCCGTACTCCCGCCTCACGTGGCCTACGGCGAGCTCCTTTGTAGGCGACACCTCGGGCGCCCCTGTAGTGCCCAGTGATCATGGGAACTGGCTTACGGCCCTCCGCATATTCTCCTTTTGCTCTGACCTCTTCGCTTCTTCCCAACTTCACAGACCCCTAATGGAATTTGAACAGCTGTGCTCTCTCTCGGAAACACCGAGACACTTGCTCTCCTACATGTACACACTACAACACGCTCTCATACATGATCAGCCTCCCTCTTACACGAGGAAGTGGTCCGCAGACCTGGGAAGGGAGCTCCCCCCAGTGGATTGGCAAAAGTCGTACCACTTTACCCACAAATCTTCAATCTCCTGTTATTCCCAGGAGAAGAACTTTAAACTCCTTTCTAGGTGGTACAGGGACCCTAAATCTCTTAATAAGATATTTCCATCTGTGCCCCCCCTGTGTTGGAGGTGCAACTCAACAGACGGCAGCTACCTACACATATGGTGGGAGTGTCCGGCCATCCAGCCCCTTTGGTCTCAGGTTTTTACCGTATACAGTCACCTATATGATAGGCCCCTAACACCGTCCCCAGAAGTAGCTTTACTGTCCATGCTTCCCGGATCCATAGCTTCTCAGAAACACACCCTACTGCGCTTCTTCCTTTTAGGCGGCGAGGCAGCTTATTCCCCAGTTTTGGAAGACTACTACTACCCCCCCCCTGTCTTTATGGGTCTCTACGGTCAACGACATCATGCGTATGGAGGAGATGCTGGCCATCGATAATGTTGCTCATGATAAATTTAAGTCCTTGTGGCTCCTCTGGATCGAATACTCTACTTCAGACTTACTGAAGACTATGTTGACGCAACCAAACCGTCCCTGAAGTTCGAGCTGATTGCATCTTGTAGGTTTTGATGTGTCTTAGTCTGCTAGGTCCACCTTACCTCTCCTCTCCGTACTGTCCACCCCTTCCCTGTCTTTTCTTTTCTACCTCTTTCCCCCTCTTCTCTTTTTAGTCTTTTTTTTTTCTCTCAACTGGAAGTCAGATGTCCTTCTATTTGCAATGGCCTCTCATGCTTTTAGTTCACTATATTATTGCCCTTCATGGAAGAGCAACGACTCACCTGGCCTCATTATGACCATGCTTAGTTACGTATATGCAGAATTTGACCTGCTATGTTTCATTCTATGTTGTGAGCATCTGACATTTTGCTGTGCTATTTTCCTTTGTTGAAATAAACACATATTTGACTCTAAAATAATGAAGACATTTGATTATCTTTCTTTTTCCTTGCAGAAAGAAAAAAATGTTTTAAAAAAAAAAAAAAAAAAAAAAAAAAAAATGAAATAAAAAATAAAGCAAAAATGCCTAGATCAAGGTTTGATCTAGGTCAGTGCCAGAGTTAGTTGGTCAGGGTCAGTATATTTTGGGCAGGATTTTTTTTAAAAATTAGCATCAATGTCAGTGTCAGTGTTTTAGGTAGGACAACTGGGCTGTACTACGGGTACAAACAACAAATAACATATACATGTGTGGTATCGTTGTGATCGTCAGGAGCAGGAGAATTTATTTTGGGTTGCTTTTTGATGGTTGATTATGATAGTAACAAGAAATATACAGCTAAATTAAAAAAATGCTTTTGTTTACTATTTTGGGTCAGGTTTCCTTTGATAAAAATAAATTAAAATCAGGAGATATCCATATCTATTTACTACCAAATGAAAGCCCAATTTGTCCTGAAAAAACCTGGATGCACAAAGTAGTTCTGATGATATGTACAGTTTTACTAACACATGTTAAAATTGCAAAATTCCACTTATGCCCCGTACACACGGTGTGATTTTCCGACAAGAAAAGTCTGATGTGAGCTTTTGGTCGGAAATTCCGACCATGTGTAGGCTCCATCGGACTTTTCCTGACAAATTCCGATAGTCCGTAGCAATTCCGTCGCGCAAAATTCCGACGCATGTTTGGAAGCATTGAACTTCATTTTCTCGGCTCGTTGTAGTGTTGTACGTCACTGCGTTCTTGACGGTCGAAAGTTCAGAGAACTTTTGTGTGACCGTGTGTATGCAAGCCAAGCTTGAGCAGAATTCCGTCGGAAAAACCATCAAAGGTTTTTCCGACGGAAAATCCAATCGTGTGTACGCGGCATTAGACTAGATTTGTTTTACCCTTGGCTTGCATATACACAGTCACACAAAAGTTCTCGGAACTTTCGACCAATCAAGAACGCGGTGACGTACAACACTACGACGAGCCGAGAAAATTAAGTTCAATGCTTCCGAGCATGCGTCGAATTGTTTCCGAGCATGCGTCGGAATTGCTACAGACGATCGGAATTTCCGATCGGGATTTTTTCCGTCTGGCAGGAAATTCCGACAGAAAAAGTCCGATGGAGCATACACACGGTCGGAATTTCTGACCAAAAGTTCACATCGGACTTTTGCTGGCGGAAATTCCGACCGTGTGTACGCAGCATAAGGCGTGAAGGGGTTAAAGTGGGTCCATGTCCATATCATGTACACTGACCTATTGACATATTCTGGACAAACTGTGAAAGAACTTTAAAATAAGTCCTTATTCATCTCTGTGTCTATAAACATTGTGGAGGAATGTAAACCTTTATTCCAGGTATTGGTGTTGCATAGTCACATTGGGTTAGCTTTGACCAATGTAACCATGCATATTGCATAACTGGCTGATTTCTGTGGAACTGGAGAATTGCTGTAGTGACCACCACCATTACAGTGATCCCCACTGTTATCTGGGTCCCGTGCTGAGCAGCTGTCCTGCTACAGAGTGACCAAATGTGGTTTCTCTGACTCAGTATAGAACCCAGAAGACACAGAGGATCACTGTAGTGGCAGTAGCTACTACAGTGATTCTCCACTTCCACAGGGATCAGCCAGGTATGAAGTTTGTAAAATCCTTTTATGCAAGTTTTTTTATCTTCAGCCATCTCTCCTCGAAAGCCTTCTAAAGCAATCATTTTACAATGTATTTCTGATTATCAGGAGGCAGGGGGTGGGGATCTGACGTTACGGCACAGCATAGAAAGGAGAGCTGAGTATAATCTGAGAACTAAGTGGAGGGAATGGACACCCCACCCCTACACAGTCTCACAGGGAAATGTGCACAGCTGAGGCTGTCAATCACAGGCTGTGTACTTGCGCTCCCCTGAATCCCTTGGAGCCAGCATTACCTGTCAAAAGTAACTCATGCAGATAGCAGAGGAATGAGAGAAGAGACAGAAATCACACTGGGTGCTTTGGATTGAAGCAAGTACACACTATAGAAGCATATGCTATTATAGCTTCAACTCTTCTGGGAAGGCTGTCCACAAAGTTTAGGAGTGTGTCTATGGGAATGTTTGACCATTCTTCCAGAAGACTCAGGCACTGATGTGGACAAGAGGGCTTGGCTCGCAGTCTTTGCTCTAATTAATCTCAAAGGTGTTCAAGCGGGTTGAGGTCAGGACTCTGTTCAGGCCAGTCAAGTTCCTGCACCCCAAACTCGCTCATCCATGTCTTTATGGACCTTGCTTTGTGCACTGGTGCGCAGTCATGTTGGGATAGGAAGGGGCCATTCCCAAACTTTTCCCACAAAGTTGGGAGCATGAAATTCTCCAAAATGTCCTGATATGCTGATGCCTTAGGAGTTCCCTTCACTGGCACTAAGGGGCCAAGCCCAACCCCTGAAAAATAACCCCACACCATAATCCCCCCTCCACCAAATCATTTGGGCCGGTGCACAAAGCAAGGTCCATAATTATATGAATGAGTGAGTTTGGGGTGGAGGAACTTAACTGGTCTGCACAGAGTCCTGACTTCTTGGGATGAATTAGTGGAGTGGAGACTGGGATCCAGGCCTTCTCCTCCATATAAGTGCCTGACCTCATAAATGCACTTCTGGAAGAATGGTCAAACATTCCCATAGACACTCCTAAACCTTGTGGACGGCCTTCCCCGAAGAGTTTAAGCTGTTATAGCTGCAAAGGGTGGGCCAACTCAATATTAAGCCCTACGGACTAAGACCCCATACACACTATACAACTTTTGTTTTTGAGATCTTTAACCAAAACCATGTAGTACAAGGGCCTGCCTGATTGCATACAAATTGAAACTCTAATGCCGCGTACACACGGTTGGAATTTCTGACAACAAATGTTCGATGGGAGCTTGTTGTCGGAAAATCCGAGCGTGTGTAGGCTCCATCGGACATTTGCTGTCGGAATTTCTGACAAATTTGGTTGCAAATTCCGAGCGTGTGTACACAATTCCAACGCACAAAATTCCACGCATGCTCGGAATCAAGCAGAAGAGCCACACTGGCTATTGAACTTCATTTTTCTCGGCTCGTCGTACGTGTTGTACGTCACCGCGTTCTTGACGTTCACAATTTCCGACAACATTTGTGTGACCGTGTATATGCAAGACAAGTTTGAAAAAAATCCAGTTTTTTTTGTTGTCGGAATCTCCAATCGTGTGTACACGGTATTAAGGTTTGACCTCATATTATACGGTTTTGGTAAATCTAAATCTAAAGGAAAATATCTTCAGAAAATTGTATAATGTGTATCCAGCTTAAGCCCTGGTTCACACTGATGCGATTTGACATGCGATTTGACATGTCAAATCGCATGTCAAATCGGCGATATTTGCCGCAAATTGCGGGCAATGGAACCGTCCTAATCGGTGCGACGCCGCATCTGCGGCGCTGCACCGATTTCAAAAAGTCGTTTCTGTACTACTTTTTGCGATTTCGGGCCGCGATTTACATTGACATCTGTGCAGAAACCTGCACAGATGTCCCTGTAATCGCGGCCGAAATCGGGACTGACAGGCAGGAGTGAAATCGTGCGAGTTCAGCTGAAGTTGCACGGCTTCACTCTCGCAGCCCAGTGTGAACCTGGGCTTAGACTGGGATGCCATTAAAGTTCATGTGCGTGTAAAGGCAGGCGTCCCAATACTTTTGGTAATATAGTGTAGAACAGTTCCATACATTTCATATAGGTTTTGTCCAATTTAAAAGGGGGCGGAAAGGGATTTTTTTTTTCGGTGCAGAGAGTAAGTAGTGATGAGAAGAGAATCGTCTTCATAAAAAAAGATAATTTATTTGGTATTCGTTAAAATACATATACATACCTCTCAACTTTTAAAGGTCCCACCGCGGGACATTCAGTCAAATGTTTCTTCCCTGGCACAAAAGTTGTTGAGCGGGGGGGGGGGGGGGGGGGCGGGAAAACTTGCACTCTCGCGGGACTGCGGGAAAGAAAGGTGGTGGTCATTAGGGATGAGCTGAACACCCCCCTGTTCGGTTCGCACCAGAACCTGCGAACAGACAGAGTTTGCGTGAAATTTAGAACCCTATTAAATACAATGGACTCGAACGTTCGAAATCAAAAGTGCTAATTATAAAGGCTTATATGCAAGTTATTGTCCTAAAAAGTGTTTGGGGACCCGGGTCCTGCCCCAGGGGACATGTATCAATGCAAAAAAAAAGTTTTAAAAATGGCCGTTTTTTCGGGAGCAGTGATTTTAATAATGCTTAAAGTGAAACAATAAAAGTGAAATATTCCTTTAAATTTCGTACCTGGGGGGGGTGTATAGTATGCCTGTAAAGCAGCGCTTGTTTCCCATGCTTAGAACTGTCCCTGCACAAAATGTCATTTCTGAAGGAAAAAAAGTCATTTAAAACTCACTTGCGGCTATAATGAATTGTCGGCTCCCGGCAATACAGAGAAAAGTCATTGATAAAAAAATAAAAAAAAATAAAAAGCGTGGGGGTCCCCCCCAAATTCAATTACTAGGCCCTTCAGGTCTAGTATGGATATTAAGGGGAACCCTGCTGCAAATTTTAAAAAAAAAATGTGTGGAGTTCCCCCAAATATCCATACCAGGCCTGAAGGGCCTGGTATGGATATTTGGGGGGAACCGCACGCATTTTTTTTTAAATTTGTGGCAGGGTTCCCCTTAATATCCATACCAGACCTGAAGGGCCTGGTAATTGAATTTGGGGGAAACCCCACGCATTTTTTTTTTTTTTTATCAATAACTTTTCTCTGTATTGCCGGGAGCCGACAATTCATTATAGCCGCAAGTGAGTTTTAAATTACTTTTTTCCTTCAGAAATGACATTTTGCGCAGGGACAGTTCTAAGCACGGGAAACAAGCGCCACTTTACATGCATATTATACACACACCCCAGGTACGAAATTTAAAGGAATATTTCACTTTTATTGTTTCACTTTAAGCATTATTAAAATCACTGCTCCCGAAAAAAACGGCCGTTTTTTAAAACTTTTTTTTGCATTGATACATGTCCCCTGGGGCAGGACCCGGGTCCCCAAACACTTTTTATGACAATAACTTGCAAATAAGCCTTTAAAATTAACACTTTAGAATTCTCCCATAGACTTTTCAAATTTGCCGCGAACACCCTTAATTTTCGCTGTTCGGCGAACGGGCGAACAGGCAATGTTCGAGTCGAACATGAGTTTGACTCAAACTCGAAGCTCATCCTTAGTAAACAAGCATCTTCCCGCTCTGCCTAGTGACAATGACACGGATCACCGCTTCCTGTAATCGGAAGCGGTGATCACTGTCTTGTCACACACAGCCCATCCCCCCGGGCGAACAGGCAATGTTCCTTTTCGAACATGAGCTCGACTCGAACTCGAAGCTCATCCCTAGTGAGTATACAGATCATTTTCAAGCCAAGAGTGAAGAGTTATCGCATCAACCCGACATGTTTCGCTTATGCAGCTTCTTCAAGGGTAGTGCGAAAACACTTGATGCTATCAATAACGACTGTGCAAAACAACAAGAACAAAATATTAGATTTTTATTTTTATCTGTATATATAACAGCATTAGTACATTCAACAATGGGTCAAACGCTGTGCCTTAGTCCAAAAAGGTAAACTCACCCCGCTGTAGGCTCCAACCAGATGAAACCACCGATACAATCCCCGGATCAGAGAAGGATCCCCCAAGGGGGGCTGAGGGTTGTCCCTGGAGGTCACAAAAGTGTGTATCCAGCTTAAGACTGGGATGCCATTAAAGTTCATGTGCGTGTAAAGGCAGGTGTCCCAATACTTTTGGTAATATAGTGTAGAACAGTTCCATACATTGATTAGATAGTACCACCCTTCAGGGCACTTTAGGCATGTAATTTTTCCATAATAAATTGACCCCATCCATTATTTGGAGTTGGCAAAATTAGAGTTGGCAAGTGAAATCTACAAGGAAAAAGTAGATGCAGTTCTATAACTGTTGAATGTGGAACTTTGTGTTTATTTGGAGTTCTCCAGCTCTCCTCTTTATTTCAATCAACTTTTTTCAAGGTCTTGATAACACCGTCCATACAACTGCAATGTGCCGAACAAAAAGCATTCCGTACCCACAGCTGTGCGGCCTTTCCGCAACTCCTAATTAAATTCCTAAATCTCATGTATTAATACCTACGTACAGGTCGCTTTTTATATTCCCTCGGCGATGGTTAAAATGTTTTTATTGATTTCGGCAGAAAGCTACTCGCAAAACAAAGATTGTTTCAGAGGCTCGCGCTGACGGGTCTGAGAGCCGGAATTTGAAATAAATGGGTCACAATGGGAAGGAAGAAGAAAGAGTGTGCGAGTTTTCATTCGGAAGGCGTCAGAACATCTCGCTCCCAAAACCCCGCGCAGGATTTAATTGCATGCTTGTACGAAAGGCTATGCAGTGGGTATGATTTTGTGCCAGAACTTCCCACATACAGTAATAAATGTCACCCAGAACTCCTACCTGAGATGAAATGACTGAATGGATATGATGTGTCAGTTCATTGGAGTTTGTGAAAGGTCTCCTCTTAGGATCGGTTGCAATAGAATAACACTCCAGAGGCAGTGACTGTTATCGAACCGTTATAGTGCTCCCCGCCTGCCTTTAAAAATCATTTGTTTGACAGTTGGTGGCTTCCATAATAGGTTATATGAGTAAAAGTGCCAACACAGCATTTAACCACTTGACCACTGGGCACTTAAACCCCCTTCCTAACCAGACCAATTTTCAGCTTTCGGCGCTCTCACATTTTGAATGACAATTACTCAGTCATACAACACTGTACCCATATGAAATTGTTGTCCTTTTTTTCACACAAATAGAGCTTTCTTTTGGTGGTATTTAATCACCGTTGGGTTTTTTATTTTTTGCGCTATAAAAGAAAAAATACTGAAAATTTTGTAAAAAAAAATAATAATAATTTCTTTGTTTCTGTTATAAAATTTTGCAAATTAGTAATTTTTCTTCATAAATTTTGGCCAAAATTTATACTGCTACATATCTTTGGTAAAAAATAAGTACAAATTGGTGGATATTATTTGGTCTTTGTGAAAGTTATAGAGTCCACAAGCTATGGTGCCAATATCTGAAAATTGATCACACCTGAAGTACTGACGGTCTATCTTAATTCCTGAGACCCTAAAGCCCTGTACACACGATCGGTTTTACAGATGAAAACAGTCTGATGGACTTTTTTCATCGGACAAACCGATCATGTATGGGACCCATCGGTCTTTTTTCCATCGGTTTTTAAAAATAGAATATGTTTTAAATTTTTCCGATAAATCAAAAACCGATAGCAAATTCCGATGGTCTATGGGCAAGTCCATTGGATAAAAAACCCACGCATGCTCAGAATCAAGTCGACGCATGCTCAGAAGCATTGAACTTCATTTTTCTCGGCTCATCGGAGTGTTTTACGTCACGGCGTTTGGAACGGTCGGTTTTTTGACTGATGGTGTGTAGGCAAGACTGATGGAAGTCAGCTTCATCGGATTTCCGATGGACAAAACGATCGGATTAGAATCATAGGATATCCGATCGTGTGTACGAGGCTTAACATGCCAGAAAAGTACAAATACCCCCCAAATGACCCCTTTTTGGAAAGAAGAGATTTAGAAAGAGGCATGGTGAGTTTTTTGAAGTTGTCATTTTTTACCACAATTCTTTGCAAAATCAAGATTTTTTTTTTTCACTAAATTGTCATATTAGCAGGTTATTTCTCACACACAGCATATGCATACCACAAATTACACCCCAAAACACATTCTGCTATTCCCCCCGTGTATGGCGATATCACATGTGTGAGACTTTTACACAGCGTGGCCACATACAGAGGCCCAACATGCAGGGAGAACCTTCAGGCGTTCTGGAGCACCCAGGCCAATTCTGACATTTCTCTCCTACATGTAAAATCATCATTTATTTGCTAGAAGATTACATAGAACCCCAAAACATTGAATATGTTTTTTTAGCAAAGGACGGTAAAGTTAGCCAAATGTTTTTGCATAATGTGAAAGATGAAGTTACGCCGAGTAAATAGATACCTAACAGGTCACCCTTCAAAATTGGACACGTTCATGGAATGGCGCCAAACTTTGCTACTTAAAAATCCCCATAGGTGACGCTTTCATTTTTTTTACTGGTTACATGTTTTGAGTTACAGAGGAGGTCTAGAGCCAAAATTATTGCTCTCACTCTAACGTTCGCAGCAATACCTCACATGTGTGGTTTGAACACCGTTTTCATATGTGGGTGGGACTTATGTATGCGTTCGCTTCTGCATGCGAGCACACGGGGGCAGGGGCGCTTAAAAAAAAAATAAAAAAATTATTGTTCATTTTACTTTATTTATTTTAGTTTGACATTTTTTTCCCTAAAAATATATTTTTTGATCACTTTTATTCCTATTACAAGGAATGTAAACATCTCTTGTAATAGGAATATGGCATGACAGGTCCTCTTTACAGTGAGATATGCGGTCAATAAGACCCCAAATCTCACCTCTAGGCTGGGAAGCCTAAAATAAAAAAAATAAAAAACCATCCTGGCTTCGATCGTAGAGGTGAGTTGGTAGAAGCACCAGAGGGCAGGAGGAGGGGGGGACGTCCCTTCTCGCCTCCCGTAAGAACGATCAAGCGGCGGAACAGTCAAGTGCTGACGTCACCGTGCCCACGCAACCCCGGAACTGTACGGGCGTTTTATCGTAAGCCGGCCGGCTTTCCTTTGTCTTTTTTCAACTGATTTACTGTAAGTTTGCATTTGACTATTATGCGAAATAAAATGTGTAAGGATTTACACTATTAGTTCTTCCTCTCCTTTGGTTCCTTGGTTCATTGCCATACTGGTATCGTATGTCCACCCACTGTGAGTTGCCTCTTCCTGGTAAGGACGCCAATTCAACGACTGGACGCGGTTGCCACAGACCCCTGGCTAGGGATTTAGCCACAGGCGCATCCAGATCCCCTGTCATAAGGCATCATTTACCTGGGGTAAGCGGCAGTGTGTGTATCGGTGGAGGTCTCTTTATCACTACTTTTTTGGTGTTTATTCATCACGGATTATATCGAATACGGTGGAGGACCCCTTCTCTGAACCTTTTTTGCTTACATCTATGAACTTATGAACTGTGTTATTGTTGTGTTTTTTTTGGGGCCAATTTAACCATTCACAATTTTATTTGGAGAGCTGCTGTGCTCTTCACATGTTAAACCTTTCTATAAGGTTTTTTTTGTTTTCACTTCACATTACTTATTGGTTTAATTTGCATGTTTATCCAGTTCTTCTGAATTAGCTTGCACATTTTTAATTAATTTTTTACTAAGATATCAATAATTTTTTGTACGTTTAGCGCAACTTTTTTTCTTTATTTAATTGGTGGTGTAGTATAGCACTTATTGTTGCAGCTACAGTATAGTCTCTTTAACTTTTTGCTCACGAATTAGCGCAGTTTTTTTTCTTACTTGGTTTATTGCAGAGTATGAGCAGGGTATTGCAGAGTATGGGCAGGGTATTGCAGAGTATGAGCAGGTTATTGCAGAGTATGGGCAGGGTATTGCAGAGTATTGCAGAGTATGGGCAGGGTATGGGCAGGGTATTGCAGAGTATGGGCAGGGTATTGCAGCGTATGGGCAGGGTATTGCAGAGTATTGCAGGGATGGCTGAGCAGGGATGGATGGATCTGTGACTTCAATTGTCACAGAGCAGTGCTGTGGGCACTACAGATCCAGCCCACAGCGCTTCTGCCATCCGCTCCCTCCCCTCTCCTCTCACACTGTACCGATCGGTACAGAGAGGGGAGAGAGGAAACCGGCGTCATCACATGACGCCGGTTTGTTTACAAGTGATCGCTCCGTCATTTGACGGAGCGATCACGTGGTAAACGGCCACGATTAGCGGCCATCTACCGCGGTCACGGATATTTCCGGGAGCGCGCCCCAGGGAGTGCGCGGGAGCAAGATTCTGAGAGGACGTCGTCCCAGAATAACTCAACCGCCCTGTAGCCGTTTTTCGGCTATGGTGAGGTCGGCAAGTGGTTAAAGTGTATGAAAAGCCATTTTTTTTGTGTTTGATAGAATGGAGAAGTATGGAAACCACTGTCAGTTTTTTATTGCTGTCTCCCCATTTTTTTTTTAGTTGTCACAAGGACAGGAATTTAGGGGAAATCTTCCAATGAAGACATCTGTTTTGGTGACAACTGTCCAAGTGGGGTGTCATGAGGGCCACGATCGAGGTCACGAGGACCTGAGATGAGACCGAAGTAGTGGGGAGGCCTCCCTTGCATCTCAGGTCTTTGAAGCCTTGGGAGATGGAGATAGAGACTTGGTGGACACTGAGTGGCACGGGTGCCAGGGGTGCGGAACACCGTGCAAGCCTTAATCGGAGATCCGAGCCGAGTTCAAGTCCACTCTGGCAACGAAGTACAAAAGGGTTAATCAGAAGAAGAATGGTCGAGATCCAAGCCGGGGTCGGTTCCAATCTGGCAGCTGAGTACAAAAGGGGCAAAGAAGTAGAATGGTCAAGGTACAAATCCGAGGTCAAAGGCAAGCAGCAATCAAATAGGTTTTCAGGTCACAACAAGTTCAGACAGATCACACACTAGCACAGGAATGAGGGGGGACTGAAGATAATCCAGCAATTTGGCAGTGTCTGGGCTGGGCTTATATAGGGAAGTTTGAGGTCACTTCCTGTGCGTCTCCTGGGCATTTTCCCGCCTTTTTTCCATCAGGTTGAGGTCACTTCCTGTGTGCCTCCTGGGCATTTTTCTGCCTTTTTCCATCGGGTCTTCTGCGCAGGTGCGGGTTGGACTGAGGCGTCTTTGGCGCATGCTCAGTTGGCACGGATTTCCTCTTGCGGCAACGCGCCATTGGTGCATGCATAGTAAGCCCTGGACTCTTACAAGGGGATTTCTCCTCACTTTGGAAAGATCTCACCTGAGATGGCATTAGACACACTTTAAAAATATGGAGGTTGCCCATTCTGACTATTTAAAATGCACACACAAAAGGTGCAGCACAATGATAAGAACATATCTCTGTTCTCTCTTTATTATAGTCACTCTCTCCAACATTGGTGCCTCCTCTGTGCCCTATGGCCATGGACACCGCCGGGTATTACCAAGGGTCCTCTGACCATGTCATGTGAAGCGGCTGGGTCACATTACCCAGAAGTCTGCTACAAGTCCAGTCACTATGGTCCAGTGTGCTATCAGTCCAGGCTGCTGCAGTCCAGCCCGCTGCCAGTCCAGTCCACCACCAATCCAGTCTGTTGCAGTCCAGTCTACCACTCCAATCACTATGGTCCATTCTTCTAGCAGTCCAGTCTGCTACCAGTACGGTCTGCTACAGTCCAGTCTGCTACCAGTCCAGCCACTATGGTCCAGACCGCTACCAATTCACTACCAGTCCAGCCACTATGGTATAGTCCATTACCAATCCATGGTCCAGTCTGCAACAGTCCATTCCATTACAGTCCACTTCGTTGCCAGTCCAATCTGCTACCAATCCAGCCTGCTACAGGCCAATCTTCTACATTCGAGTCACTACTTTCCAATCTGCTACAGTCTAGTCTGCTACCAATCCAGTGTGCTACAGTCAAGTCCTCTGCAAGTTCAGTTCACTACCAGTCCAGTCCACTGCCATTCCAGTCTGCGACCAATCCAGTCTGCTACTGTCATGGTCTGGAGTCAGGCTCAGAGGCCAGTAGCTATAGCAGCAGAGCAGGTATTCACACAGGTCACCCTGGCTGATGACACAGGTTCATCTGAGGTGCGGGGGTCTAAGCACTAACCGGTATTCACCAGAGCTCCTGATGGTGGAGATGGGCTTTGCTGTGTGTTAGTACCAGGTCGCGGTCCTCAGGATAGCCCCACTATGGGGTTGAGCAAGCCGGGGTCCCGTAGCAGATATAGCAGGTAGGGATCAAGCAGAAGCGTAGTCGAGAAACAAGCCAAAAGTCGGTAACAAATAGTTGCAGGTTGGGATTCAGCAAAAGCGTAGTCGAGGAACGAGCCAAATGTCGGTAACGAATGGTAGCAAAGATACAGTCGGCAGCAGGAGACACAGGAGCACGATATTGGCTGGTGAAGGCACAATATTCTGGCAACCAGGAAGTGCAGAGACATGGCTTAAATCAGGAAGTTCATGGGAGGAGCAAAGAGTTCAAGGCAAACAAGATTCAAGACAAGATCATTCAATGAATTGTCTAAGGAACTATCCAGGGAACTATCCAAGGAGCTGTCCAGCATTCCAGGTGACTCAGCAATAGAGATGGCCTTGCGGTTCGCGGCAAATTTTGCACATTCGCGGTTCGCAAAACCGGCGGACATATGGCGCTAATCGCGGCCGGTTCGCGGCCACCATATTCTGAATCTTTTACATTGTGGAACTTTGACCTATGACACATCCATCATGTGGTACAGGACAGCCAATGAGACATTTCAGCAGATGGACATACCCCCTACCTTATAAATAGACCTGATCTGGCTGTCATTTTACATTCTGTTATTTGTCAGCGTAGGGACAGGTTGCTGTGTGGAGCAGGGACAGACTGTAATCCTAGCTATTAGGTCCACAAAAGTCCTTTTAAGTACTGGTATAGGTGTACAATTGTTTTGTGTGCAGTATATAGGGGTGTAATACACTTTTAGTTCATTTCAATTGTGCAGCATTGGGACTGCAGTGCTGAGCGGTTCTGCAGCTGTCTTTAGTCAGTGTAGGAAGGTTGCTGTGTGTGTACTAGCAGGGACAGACTCTACTAAAACAAAAGTCCTTCTAAGGACTGGTATAGGTGTACAGTCCACAAAAGTCCTTTTACGGACTGGTATAGGTGTACTATTTTGTGTGCAGTAAATAGGGGTGTACTACATGCATAAAATACTCTAGGAAGAATAGTATAGTGCATTTCTACTGTGCAGCTTCTGAGCGGTTGTGCTGCAGCTCTTTTCTCGGTTTAGGTAGAAATTGCCGCTGTGTGTCGCAGGCACAGACTAGCGACTAAAATCGCTAACCAATAAAGCTGCCCAAAAGTTCATTTCTTTTTCGTACATCACGGGACACAGAGCGACTTAGTCATTACTAATGGGTTATATAGTTTACCTTCAGGTGTTGGCACTGGCCAATTCCAAACCGGAAGTACCCTCCCCTATATAAGCCCCTCCCACCCGGGAGCACCTCAGTTTTTTGCCAGTGTCTAAGGTGTTGGCCAAAGAGTAACATGTGTTTTCACTGGGCTTGCGTACAGGTTCTTTTGGGCCTTAGTAAGCTGTTCCGGATCCCACCAAAAAAGCTTCATAGCTAAACGGTCGGTACCCGGGCCTTGCAGCAGAAGAGCAAGGTTTTGCCTGTAATGCTTCTCTTAGGAGGGCTGGACCCTGGGATCCAGAGCTCTGGTCATACCCACGACCAAGACGCTGTCTGTGCAGGGTGCTATACAGGTCCAGGGGAGTGGAATCCTTGGGAACCCGGTCCCTGAAGGTTTAATTACAATGCCTGCCGTGATAGGTGAAGTTTGGACTTTTGTGGACCAAACAAAGTCCTGCGGCGGGGATCAGGTAAGTGGGGGCCCTCAGGAACTTGGTTCTATTGGGGGACCCCCAAGCCTAATTTGTCTTTCTGTCTGTTACCTAACGGTATTCCCGCTAAATATCTGTGTTTGCCTATAACTACTGAAAATGTAAAATTTTAATAGTAGTCAAGAAAAAAAAAAAAAAAACAGGGACCGCGGTACCTGTGTTAAACCACTAGAGGCCGCTGTAGTCCATTTTTCTTGTAAATGTGGATCTTTGGTTTTCTCAACTCAAAAGATCCAGGCAGCTGGTAAGTTTCTCTGAGGGAATCCACTTCCTCTGCCCTGTTGCTGCGTTCATCCACCGCACAGGCCCTCCGGCAAAAAGGGCCCTGGCTCCTAGTCCTCTGTTGGTTTTCGAAAAGAGCGCCATTGGCGCACGGGCGCGCGCGCGGGCGCGTGCACGCGCCTCCTATGAAAAAAAAGGGGCGGGGCGGGTGGATGACGCTCGATGCGCGCCGCGGCGCTTCTGCGCATGTGCGGGCGTCCCAGCATGGTTAAAAGACACAGTACAAGTGTCAGCTGCATGCAAACAGAGCTAGCAACAAACAGTGGCACACAGAGGCGGTTGATGCAGGCATCCCCATAGAAAGGCACTTTAGTGGACACCAGCTGGTATATAGCAGCACCTGTGTTAGACTATTACCAGCAAAAATTGGTGTATGACGACGGGAATACCTCGGCTTTGTGCTTAAGGGATATGTCGTCCAGACGCTCCGGAAATAGATCTTCCAGGAAGCCAAAGGGGTCTCCATCGGGCTCTGAGGATATTGGGCATGCTTGCACTGCACCAATCTCCCCTGAGAATGCAGAGGTCAGTAGCCGTAGAAACCCCGCAGGAATGCCTGGTGCTGCGGCTGTCCCCAGTCCACCAGCTCCTGTATATATAACAGAGGAGGTTTTATCCTCAACTCTGGGAGGATTGGAAGAGAGATTAACAGCATTGATCGCTGCTTCCCTGTCACAGGAAAAGCGCGTCCGATCTCCGTCTCCTCCTTCAGAGTGCCTGTTAGTGGAGGAACAGCCCCACACAGAGATCGACCTACCTGAAGGGGATCAGGATGAGGTTGATTCACTTATAGAGGAATCAACAGTGGAAGAACCTTTCTCAGCTTCTCAGGCTGAAAGATTATGGGTTCAGTCTCTGACTAACATGGTCCGATCAGCATTTAAAATGCCTCTGGCGGAACCACCATCCACTACGGTTTCCTCGCTGGGGTCGCTAAAAGCTCCCCAGGCGGTCTGTTCCTTCCCAATCCACCCTTTATTAGAAGGGCTTATTTACCAGGATTGGGAGCATCCTGATAAAATATTTGCTCCCCCCAAGAGATTTCCGGTGATCTATCCCATGGAGGATAAGTTCATAAGAAAATGGAGGGTCCCTATAGTGGACGCAGCCATCTCTTCTGTTAACAAATCACTGACATGTCCAGTAGATAATGTTCCAATGTTCAAAGACCCAATAGATAAAAAATTGGAGTCTTTACTAAAATCTGCTTTCTCTACAGCAAGTATGGTGACACAACCTGCGGTAGCAGCGATTGGAGTCTGCCAAGCAGTGAAAGATCAGTTGAAACAAGTCTTAAGGGACTTACCAGATCAGCAGGCTCATGCCCTAGCTGACCTGCCTAGAGCCTTGTGTTTTGCGGTGGACGCCATAAAGGATACAATCCAACAGGCCTCCCGCTTTACGCTGTCTATAGTACATATGCGTAGGCTTCTGTGGCTCAAAAACTGGTCTGCTGAAGCTCCCTGTAAAAAACTGCTGGTTAGCTTCCCATTTCATGGAGAACGCTTATTTGGAGAAGATCTGGACAAATATATCCAGAAAATTTCTGCCGGTAAAAGTTCACTCTTACCGGTTAAGAACAAGGGTAGAAGTCCTTCTTTTAAGAGGCCTACCTCTCCAGTCCCGGGCACATCGGCTGTGAAGCAGTTCCGACGGCCTCCGCGGTCAAATTCAGGGGGCAGAAATCAGGGACAATCACAGGGTAACAAGAAGCCCTGGATCAAGAGAGGTACAAAACCTCCCCCTAAGGCATGAAGTATTGCCCCCGCTCAATCGGGTGGGGGGAAGACTTCAGTTGTTCACAGAGACCTGGCGGGACACCATCAGAGACAGATGGGTGCTCTCCGCAGTAAGTCTGGGATACAAGCTGGAGTTAAAAGGCACTCCTCCTGCCCAATTTATGAGGTCAAACGTGCCAAGAGATCCCCAAAAGAGAGGATCCCTCCTTCTGGCACTAGAACAACTATTGCTCCAAGGGGTAGTCATGAAGGTTCCCCTGGAAGAAAGCGGATTCGGGTTTTACTCGAACCTTTTCACAGTCCCCAAACCAAATGGGGACGTGAGGCCCATATTAAATCTAAAAGGGCTAAACAAGTTCCTAAATATCAGGACCTTTCGGATGGAGTCGATCCGATCAGTGGCCACCGCCCTACAAGGGCAGGAATGGCTAGCCTCGATCGACATAAGGGATGCTTATCTGCATATTCCCATCTTTCCGGCCCATCAGAAATTTCTACGCTTTGCAGTAGAAGGGCGCCATTTTCAGTTCAGAGCCTTACCTTTCGGTCTGGCCACAGCACCACGAGTGTTCACAAAAATTCTGGCCCCATTATTGGCCAATCTAAGAACACAGGGTGTAACGATAATGGCATATCTAGACGACCTGCTACTAATAGACCACTCAGTGGAAAAGCTGGAAGTAGCTATTCACAAGACAATCGAGTATCTGGAATATCACGGTTGGATTATCAACCGGGACAAGTCAGCTCTAAGACCAGTCAAAAGTCTGGAATACTTAGGGCTAAGGCTGGATTCAAATCAGAGAAAGATTTTCTTACCTCCAGAGAAGGTGTCGTCTTTAAGAAATTTGACCCACTTAGTGGGTACAAAAAGAAAACCATCCATACGTCTCTGCATGAGGCTGCTGGGAAAGATGGTGGCTTCATTCGAAGCGGTACCCTACGGTCAATTCCATTCAAGGAATTTGCAAAGGGCCATACTGTCAGCCTGGAACAAAAAAGTTCAGGCTTTAGACTTACCAATGTCCCTGTCCCCTTCCGTTCGCAAGAGCCTCCATTGGTGGTTGGTGCCCCAGAATCTGGAAAGAGGGAAACCCTTCAGTCCGGTTTCTTGGAAGGTGGTCACTACAGATGCCAGCCTCATCGGCTGGGGGGGCAGTGCTGGAGCAATGGTCTCTCCAGGGCAGGTGGTCAGAAGCAGAAAAGGCCCTGCCCATCAATCTCTTAGAGATACGAGCAGCCCGGTATGCCCTAGTAGCATGGACATCCAAACTCCAGGGGTCCCCTGTCAGAATTCAATCAGACAATGCCACGGCAGTGGCATATATCAATCATCAGGGTGGCACCAAAAGTCGTGCAGCCCAGAAGGAAGCAAATTGCATCCTGGAGTGGGCAGAAAGATATGTCCCAGCCATATCCGCGGTTTTCATCCCAGGAGTGGAAAATTGGAGAGCGGACTTTCTAAGTCGCCAACAATTATGCCCGGGGGAATGGTCTCTTCACCCCGAGGTTTTCCAGGCAATATGCCAGCGGTGGGGAACACCGGATGTAGATCTGCTAGCATCCAGATTCAACGCAAAGGTGGACAGGTTTGTGTCTCGCACAAGGGATCCCCTAGCTTGCGGCTCGGATGCCCTAGTGTTCCCTTGGGATCGGTTCAAGCTGATATATGCATTCCCACCGCCACAATTGTTACCACGATTACTCCGCAGAATCAGGGTAGAAAAGAAACCAGTGATTCTGGTGGCTCCAGCGTGGCCCCGAAGGGCATGGTACGCGGAGATTGTAAAAATGTCAGTGAGGAGTCCTTGGACCCTCCCACTTCGTCCGGACCTGCTGTCGCAAGGACCGATATACCACCCTTCCTTACCAGCCCTAGGTTTGACGGCCTGGCTATTGAAGCCCACATTCTGAAAAAGAGAGGGCTCTCTAATTCTGTGGTATCTACCATGATCAATGCCAGGAAACCGGTATCCAGGCAGATCTATTATAGGATCTGGAAAGCGTACATTACGTGGTGTGAGACCAAGAAATGGCATCCACGTAAGTACATGATAGGGAGGATTCTGGACTTCCTACAGTGGGCTGTAGATAGGAAGCTGGCCTTGAGTACTATCAAGGGTCAGATTTCGGCCTTGTCAATATTTTTTCAAAGGCCCTTGGCTTCGCATTCACTAGTCAAAGCCTTTATACAAGGAGTGATGCGTATTAGCCCTCCGGTTAGTATTCCCATATGTCCTTGGGACTTAAACCTGGTTCTGTCGGTTCTACAGAAACAACCGTTTGAACCATTACAACACATTTCCTTGGTTCTTCTCACCAGGAAATTGGTTTTCTTAGTAGCCATTTGTTCGGCTAAAAGAGTGTCGGAATTAGCAGCTATGTCCTGTAAGGAGCCATATCTGGTTGTCCATAAGGACAGAGTAGTATTACGTCCTCATCCAGCCTTTCTTCCTAAGGTGGTATCGAGGTTTCATTTGAACCAAGATGTGGTTCTTCCTTCTTTTTTCCCCAAACCTAGCTCAGTAGAGGAAAAGTTATTACATTCTTTGGATGTGGTAAGAGCAGTTAAAGCTTATCTAAAAGCCACTGCTCAGATTCGCAGAACGGATTCTTTGTTTGTTCTGCCGGAAGGCCCCAGAAGGGGTCAGGCAGCATCAAAATCTACTTTAGCCAAGTGGATTCGACAGGTCATAATACAAGCCTATGGCTTGAGAAAGAGACCGCCTCCGTTCAAAGTTAGGGCGCACTCCACAAGAGCGGTTGGAACTTCATGGGCAGTGCATCACCAGGCCTCCCTGGCTCAAGTATGTAAGGCCGCAACATGGTCTTCGGTACACACGTTTACTAGATTCTATCAGGTAGACGTTAGAAGTCAGGAGGATGTCGCCTTTGGGCGCAGTGTGTTGCAGGCCGCAAAAGATCCTCATGCCTGATGGCGCCCAGCTTATGTACCCCCCCCTCATTTGGCATTGCTTTGGGACGTCCCATTAGTAATGACTAAGTCGCTCTGTGTCCCGTGATGTACGAAAAAGAAAAAGGGATTTTTATAACAGCTTACCTGTAAAATCCTTTTCTTGGAGTACATCACGGGACACAGAGCTCCCACCCCTCTTTTTGGGACACTTATTGCTTGGCTACAAAACTGAGGTGCTCCCGGGTGGGAGGGGCTTATATAGGGGAGGGTACTTCCGGTTTGGAATTGGCCAGTGCCAACACCTGAAGGTAAACTATATAACCCATTAGTAATGACTAAGTCGCTCTGTGTCCCGTGATGTACTCCAAGAAAAGGATTTTACAGGTAAGCTGTTATAAAAATCCCTTTTTTAAGGACTGGTATAGGTGTGTACTCTTTGGTGTGCAGTATATAGGGGTCTAATACACGCATAAAAAACTTTCAAACATACTATATAATATATACTATATACTATACTATATAATATATAGTGCATTTCAGTTGTGCAGCATTTCTACTGTACAGCTTCTGAGCGGTTGTGCTGCAGCTCTTTTCTCGGTTTAGGTAGAAATTGCCACTGTGTGTCGCAGGCACAGACTAGCGACTAAAATCGCTAACCAATAAAGCTCCCCAAAAGTTCATTTTAAGGACTGGTATAGGTGTGTACTATTTGGTGTGCAGTATATAGGGGTCTAATACACGCATAAAAAACTTTCACATATAGGAAGAATAGTATAGTGCATTTCTACTGTGCAGCATTGTGACTGCTGAGAGGTTCTGCAGCGATACTACAAAGAGTGACAAACGCAATTAGAAAAAAGTATTATAACTGCTGTGATAGACCAGTGGCCCCCAAAAACGACAGTTTGAAGCGGGGTGTTATATACCTTCTTCCACATATACTGCCCTTCTCTACAGCCTTTTGTCACAGGGTCATTTAAAAAGATGACAGACAGAGGAAGAGGCAGGCCCTTCCGCAGGGGTGGTAGGGGTAGGGCAGGAGCACCAGGCCGGAGCCAAAGTGGGAAGTTGCAGAAGGTGCGTTCGATTACGTCAAAGGACGCACCAGACTTGGTTGACTGGCTCACTCAGCCTTACTCTTCTGCACCCTCCTCATCCTCTCTATCTGCACCCTCTTCACTCTTGGCTGTGTGCACCCCCAAAGACACTACCACCAACACCACCGCCACCATATACCCTCCGCTTGAGTCACAGGAATTATTTTCCGATCCATCACAAGACTTCTCTGATGCGCAGGCATTCTTGACATTGGATCAGGAAGAGGAGGTAGCAACAACCGCCACTCAGCAGTCTGACGACAGTACCCAGATCAGCCCAAGGATGTTGGTCCCCGCTGTTGCTGCCTACTCCGAGATCTCTAATGTTAGTGGTGGGGAAGGTGACGTAGATGATGATGTGTCTATGGACGTCACGTGGGTGCCCAGAAGAGAGGACCAGGAGGGGAGTTCAGAGGGAGAGATGGACCAGCAGATAGGGAGGAAAGGCAGGCGGAACTTACATTGCACAGGACTCCAGGAGTGACAAACAAGACTGCTAATGTATCAGGACTCAGAGCGAGCCATCAACCATGTACGGTCACATCTGGCGCTCCCAGGACTCCGGCACATGGCTCCGCAGTGTGGGCTTTTTTTAACGTGTCCGCTGCTGACAATAGTGTTGCCATCTGCAGCCTTTGCAGTCAACGCATAAGTCGCGGTAAGCCCAACACTCACCTAGGGACGACCGCCTTAAGAAGGCACATGAACTCCCATCACCGAGCCCAGTGGGAGCAACGCCGTCAGAACCCACAAAGCCAAACTCCAGGCTCTCACCGTCCAGCCTCTTCTACTACTTCTCCTCTCTCTTCACAGTTGTCCTCCACTCCACCTTCCATCATCACGTCCCCAAGTTTATCTGGAAAAAGGCAGGCTTCCGTGGGACAAATGTTCGAGCGTAAAAGAATGATGACGCCGGATAACCCTCTTGCCCAACGGTTGACCGCTGGCTTTTCAGAACTCCTAGCCCGCCAACTACTGCCATATAAACTGGTGGACTCGGAGGCCTTTCGAAAATTTGTGGCCATTGGAACACCACAATGGAAGGTCCCAGGAAGGAAATATTTCTCCCAGAAGGGCATCCCAGAGCTATATGGCCATGTTCAGCGGCAAGTGAATGTATCTCTGGCACACAGTGTCGGTGCCAAGATACATCTGACCACAGACACGTGGTCTAGCAAACACGGGCAGGGAAGGTATATTACTTTTACTGCCCACTGGGTAAACCTTCTGACGGCCGTCAAGCATGTAACCCGTGGCACCCGTGTAGATTTGGTTTTACCGCCACAGATTGCATGCAGGCCTGCCTCTTCTTCTCCTCCTCCTCCTACTCCATCCTCCCTCTCCTCCTCGGCTGACTCCTCCTCTTCCACTGATACCGTCTCTTCCGCTGCGCCGCCCAAGATCCCCAGAACCTATTCGACATGCCAGGTGAGACGTTGCCATGCTGTGCTGCGTCTGTTGTGCCTGGAAGCCAAGAGCCACACTGGCCCTGCACTCCTTTCAGCTTTGCGTTCACAGGCAGATCAGTGGCTAACACCGCTCAATTTGACAGTTGGTAAAGTGGTGTGCGACAACGGTGCCAATCTGCTGAGCGCGTTGAAACAGGGCAAAATTACACACGTGCCATGCATGGCACACGTCTTGAACTTGGTCGTGCAGCGATTCGTTGTCAAATACCCTGGGGTCCAGGACGTCTTGCGGCAGGCAAGGAAAATCTCGGCCCATTTCAGAAGATCTTACACGGCCATGGCTCGCCTTGCTGACATTCAGCGGCGACACAATCTGCCGGTCAGACGTCTTATTTGTGACTGCCCGATGCGATGGAACTCAACCTTGTATATGCTTGATAGGCTGCTCCAGCAGAAACGTGCAGTTAACGACTACCTGTACGAACTCTGCGCCAGAACAGGTTCTGGGGATCTTGTTTTTTTTTCACCGCGTCAGTGGCTGCTCATGCGCGACACATGCAGACTTTTGCGGCCATTTGATGAGATCACCAAACTGGTCAGTCGCAGCCATGGTGCCATCAGTGACATCATACCTTATGCCTTCTTTATGGAGCGTGCATTGCGTTGTGTCATTGATCAAGCCGTCGAGGAGCAGGAAGATGAGGAAGTCGCAATGCTGGATGAATTCCCAGGGGGGGCTACTCTATCTGAGACAAGTCAACAACAGGAGTCTGAAGAGGAGTCAGAGGAGGATGGTGCCGGGGCGGATGAGGAGGAGCAAGAAGAGCATGCTTTAAACCTTTCTGGGATCCCTGCTGTTGTTGTTCGTGGATGGGGGGAGGAGATCGAGGACGACATTATCCTGGATGATGACGAGCAGGAGCCAGGCCACCACACTGCTTCCAGTTTAGTGCAAATGGGGGCCTTCATGCTCCAGTGTTTTAAGAGGGACCCCCGTATAAAAAGCATAAAGGGCAAGGACCATTACTGGGTGGCAACGTACTTGGACCCCCGGTACAAACAAAAAATGGCAGAAATGTTACCACTATCACAGAGGGCTGTCAGAATGGAGCACTTCCAGGCCTTGCTTCGAGAAATGCTGCATTCTGCTTTTGCGTGCGCTGGCAGAGGAATTTCCACTCCCAGAGGAACAGTTGTGGATACCAATCCAACAGCGCCTGCAAGAAGAGGGCGGTTTGAAGATGTCTTGGTCACTTCTGATATGAGATCATTCTTTCAGCCAACCCATCGACAGGTCTCATCCGGATCCAGCAACAGGGAACGCCTAGACCGACAGGTGTCCGACTACATCGGATTAATGGCCGATGTGGACGCTCTGAGAAGTGATGAACCCCTGGACTACTGGGTGGGCAGGCTTGACCTCTGGCCAGAGCTTGCACAATTTGCAATGGAACTGTTGGCTTGCCCCTCGTCCAGTGTCCTGTCCGAAAGGACGTTCAGCGCAGCAGGGGGGATCGTGACCGATAAGCGCACTCGCTTAGCTCACGACAGTGTTGACTACCTCACATTTATAAAAATGAATGAGGCATGGATCTCTGAGGAATTCAACACATGTGACCAGTAGACCATGTTTCATTCAAATTCCTCATGACAGGCCACAAATATCCACCACTACCTATAACAATTATTCATGGTCCTTGTCTTCTTGGGTAAATACAGCGGCATAAAAGGCCTTTTATGTCCATTGAATGCCTAATTTTTGGGGCCTGTAGTGCCCGAAACGTATTTATCCTGTGAATGACTAATGTACCTCCAGCCACAGAATACAAAGTTCTTTGCTGTCAGATGAATGCCTGTTGGCTAATTTTTGGGGCCTGTACTGGCCGACACTTACTTTTTTATCCAGGCTGTGAATGCCTAATTTTTCAGACTGGAATTGAAAATCAATTCCGCTAAATTGTGGAACGGATGCGGACCCATTTTACAGACGTGTGAATGGACCCTATATGTATTTGACATGTATTTACCGGCTGCTGTCAGTTCCGGCTGATTTAGGCCGAGCTATTACAATAAAACCGAGCAATATTACAAAAAACGAAATAAAAGTTATAACTGTATAAACGATTTATACAACTTATAAAAAAAAAACAACATTTATGGCAACTTTTCCAATAGCAGGATCATCTCATGCACCCCCTTCATAGCCTGGCCCTGCGTCTCTTCCATAGCCTTCATGCGCTCCTGAATTGACAAAAAATTTCAGATAAAAAAAGAATGCTTGTCGTTGTCGATCTCAAATTTGCTTACTACTTCTGTTATGTCATTGTCCATGTTGTGGGACTATGTGTGCACAGCTAGTAATTATTTTGTGGCAGCAAATATGACCTGGAGGTTTTTAATGTTCGCCTCCCATTGAAATGAATGGGGCCCGCCGCGAACCCGTGGTTCGCGAACATTTACCCGCGTTTGCGCGATCGCGAACCGTCCCGGGAGATGTTCGTCCATCCCTACTCAGCAAGCAGAGTCACTGCCAGACACAACAGAGGTTCCAGGTTCAAGCCCAGGTCCTAACAGCTACAGTCCTACCACTACTGTCTAGTCTGCTATTAGTCCAGTACAGTCCTGTCACGATTACCTGTAATGCAGGTGGTCAGAAACTATAGCTAGTTTCTGTGTTCTTCACCTTTAGCAGCCCCTTTTCCATAAGGCAAGCAAGCCTACCGGTAATCAGTTGCCAGGGCATGCGTGAACTGAGTAAATCAAACAGGTAATTTTGGTTGGCAGACAGGCAGAGTGGTTCAATGACAGTCCAGGAACAAGGCAGGCAAGGTTCAAAATAGTTGGGGTCAATCCATAATCAAAAGGCAGGCAGAGTTCAGAGAATAGTCGATATCCAATCCGAGGTCATCAATGACGGAATCCAATCTAGCAGAGCAGGGCAGACAAACAGGGAGTCTAGAACACATATTACACATGCTATCACAAGCATGAGACTGTAGGCTTGGCTTACTTAAATCATGTTTGGTCTCCACCCTGAGACTGGCCACATCAATCACCTTGCAGGTGGACATACAGACAAGGAGAATGCCACAGCTAAAACCTGGATGCTGGAATGAGGAGAAGGAGCACTAGCCGTTCCTGCCAAGTCCATTGCTGGTTCAGTCTGCTACCAGTCCCATCATTACCAATCTGCTATCAATCAGTTCTGCCACAGTTCTGTGTCCTGTGCAATCCTGCCAGAAAATCTTGCTGCCAGTCCAGCTCCCAGTACAGTTCCGCTGCCAGTCCTAGCACCAGCTATACCTAGTCCCTACTCTACGTAGCTACCTCTTCAGCTCTCTAGGTACCAACCCAACTCTGCATCTGTAAATACCTGTTGGGTAACCTGGAGGTAGCTAGCTAGGTTGCTAAGTCCAAACTCCTGTGAGGGAGTCCCTGGTAGAACACCAGCCATCCCTTAGAGTCCACCCTCGTGCAAAGCAATCATAACAAGGTAATGGATCTACTTCTGTGTCATGTAACAGCTCAAGGTTAGGATCTACACTTACAGTCCATGACACTCTTTCTGATAATGCATTATATTGCCAAATGTTTGTGGACACCTGGCCATCACACCTACCCTATATTGAAAAATCTTTGTGGACACAGTCCCCGCCCCCAGATATTACGTTTAGGGAAATTATAAAGAGTTGCCGTACAGTATATGTACAAAAAAGTTATGAGTGGTACCCATCGAAATGAAAAATAAGGATTGGGAAGAGGTGTATCATCCATGGGGGATCCTGTGCGTCCATATGCAGATTCTATTTGGATACTATCTCCAGTGTGATCCTGCTATATATGAGGAGGTTTTCTTCTCTGCAATATGGTGTCTACCACCTCCAGGATCTAAAATAACACACAAAGGGAGTATTTCTATCCACTGGTGGTACTTATATATAAAAAGCCAGTCCCCAGGACATCTCTTTATACATACATATGAATGACACCAGGTATTTTGTGTATATATAAAGTATCCATGGAATATCTTTGATACTGCAGGACTGCACAGATCTTTTCTTGTCCCCCTTTTTTGAGATTACAAGAAGCTGTATGTGGTGTCCACTGGGAGCTCCCGTGCCCTCCTGGGTGGGTTGCCCTCTGTCCCGGGTCCCCGGTTCCTTTTAATGCAAATCCTGTTACATGACAATCCTATCTATTTACCACTTGATATAACAATAAAAGCTCCTGAAGAAGCAGTTAATATAAACCCGCGAAACATGTTGAGCAACAAATGAGTATTTTCTGTGGATGTTTTCAATGTTCTATTGGGTAACGATAGGATGTAACAAAGTTTTTTTCATGATTGTGTAGCGGGGTGTTCCCCTTTAATGCAGAGAGACTACATTACCCAGAACCCTGTTCGGCAATGTTTCCACCGCAGAGAGTCATGGGAGGGGTTATAAGAGGAGGAGGCGAGGCTGGGCTCGGCCTCTTTGGGACACGAGACTTCAGAGACTGATCCTTCTGTGCGGATGTGTCGGAGTGCAAGGCCTGAAGCCTGAGGTCTTGCGCAGCACCAAAGAGCCTTTCACCCCTCTGCGAGCCGGGGTGGCATCTGACTTCGCTTAACTACAGCATTCGTTGGATCGGGGACCCGATCGCTGGAGACACTGTGTGTGTGTGACACAGTTGGTGGAAGTTCCCGGACTGGGACCGCAGTCCGGGCGGGTGAGAGGGCGTATGCCCAAACCATATACTGTTACTGCTGATAGGCCTATAGACTGCTGTGGCCCACAAGTTGTTCCTGATACTTTCACTGAAGAACCTTATCAGAGCTGAACTCAGTTCGCATAGCAAAGTGTTTACCCCATCTTTACCTTTCCCATTGGATTACAAATCATACTCTGTTAATGTGCACCACCGTTAAAGACCTGCCGGTGAAGAAAAGAACATCATCCCCTATAGACTAAGTTGTAGATATCAGAACCAGGCCTGGTCAGTTCTTCTAATTTGTTTGGTTACTGCGCCACAGGACGCCTAGCTAACGGTCGCCCACATGGCGCACTTGTTGCTGTTAACTCCATATTCATAGTGTGTTAGTGTTGCAGGGCTCTGCATTATATATATATTTTGTGAACTGTGATAAATGTTAACCCCCTGATTTTCATCAAAAGCTTAAGTAAATCTTATACCCGTTTTATACTATTATTGTCTTGATGTTTAATTACTCATACAGTATAAGACATACATATTGCTGTCAGAACTAGCTGTGCCAGTAGGGGGTCGAGTATATTGCCGGGGGTTGGCGGAGCTGTCTTCAGGGCCCAAACTAAATCTGCGGCCTTCTTAAGTGAAGGTATCGCTACACGTGGGGGCTCGTCCGGGATCCTGATACAGCAGGTGAACACCAGAAGTGCCGGCATGGATCCACAAACAGTAGAAGCATGGTGCAAAGCCTCTAACGCAGAGCCAAACCAGTCGATAGTCATCAGCCTACCTGGGGAGGAATGGTCGACTGAGGCGGTAGAGGAGTTAATAAAGTCAGTGTCCCCAGATCACACACCGTGGGTGACGGAGATAAAGTCAGACCCAGACATCTCATATCAGTATGCATTAGTGGAGTACTGGGACGGGATGCCAGAGGCCTGTAAGCGCAAGTGTGTGCGGACGCCAGACAACAGAACCTATAGGTTGGCGCACGCAGTAACTGAAAGAAAGGAACCATCACCAACGGGATCACCGCAGGCTGCGGCCCGTACCCCACCGGAAAAAGGGGACAGGGCAACGCCTCCGGTGGCGCCTGCACCTGTCACTGCTATATCACCAGAACTGATAGGTGCGATAGGGGATCTGCTAACCAAGTGTCAGAAGGCAAGCACGGTGCATGTAGAGACTAGCTACCGGAGACTAAAGACATTCTCAGGGAAGCTCCCTGTCCCCGCAGGGGAAGAAGATTTTGACACCTGGGTGGAGCAGGCATTGCAGGCAGTAGAGGCATGGGAGGTGCCTGAAACACAGAAGAGGCAATGAGTGATGGAAAGCCTTAAAGGCGCAGCAGCAGAAGCAGTGAAAAGTTTTCGTTTTGGGAATGCAGATTGCACGGCTCAAGACTGTCTAGCCATGCTGCAAGAAGAGTTTGGTCAATTGGAAAAGGTGACAGAGATGGTCTACCAATTTGAACATACTTTCCAACAACCAGAGGAGAAACTTTCAGAGTATGTTAGAAGACTGAACAGGTTGTTGTGCAAGATTGTGTTGAAGAAGGGGAAGAAGCCCCAAGATACAGATGCGGCAAGGATGAAGCAAGTCTTAAAGGGAGCGTTACGCTCGGATCCAGTCTGGCTGCACCTGAAAACCTCAGGAGGAGGAACGTTGCTGACTTATGCTGACTTGATAAAAATCATCAGAGATGAGGAGGCGCTGAAACAGGACCAGTAGATGATTAAGACAAATGTTGTACCCGCACAGGTGCTAGTCAATCCAGTGATGACCCCTGAAAGAGATTCGGAGATAGACACCCTAAAAGCTCAAATGTCAAAGGTGTTAGAGATGTTGACCTCTCTGATGGAAAAAGAGAGAGAGGGTCCCAAGAGAGAAGTACCAAGGAAGGAATTATTCCCAATTGCCTCAGCACCCGCACCTTTACAAGAATGGGGAGATATAGTCTGCTTTAACTGTGGAGGAATTGGACATGTTGCGGCTACATGCTCCAGTCCCAAGAAGAAGAAAATAGACAACCGCAAGCCGGCGGGAAACTTCAGAGGGCCCCGGTGAAGGAGTCAACCGGGTGCCCATCACCTTCAGTGAGCTCCAAGCTGAAAGCAAAGCAGAAAATAACAGGAGATAAAACGCCTCGGGGGAAACACAACATTCCTCAACAGAGATACACCCCAGAGAAAGGGGGCAAGACCCCTCAGAAGAGGCACAGCACTCCCCAGAGGGGGTGCACACCTAAGAAAAATAATAGTATCCCTCAGCGGGTCCCTACACCCAGTAAGAGGAGGGAAGTCAATGCATACCAGACTCAAGAAAGAATGAAGTCCAAAAGGGATTGGATGAGAGAAGGTTCAAAGAGAAAAAGTCTGAAAAAGGCGACCCCTGCCGGGCCATATCCGGAGAAGCTGGTAGGCCCATCTCTTATAGTATCCATTCAAGTGGAGGGAGTTTACACCAGAGCAATCCTGGATACTGCGGCGCAAGTGACCCTGCTATACAGAGATTTCTACGATAAGCACTTGAGTCACCTACCCATCCGGAAGATAGAGGGACTAGAGATATGTGGGATTGGAACCCAGAACTTCCCCTACGATGGCTATCTGCCTGTCAGGATGATCTTTGACCCATCTGTGGCTGGAAAAGCCGAAGTTTTTGACACCCTGGCGGTTGTGTGCCCTCGGCCGCCGGGAGCCAACACGAGTTCCCTTATAATAGGGACGAACACGGATCTGGTCCGCAGACTTCTGACCTCTATAGTGAAAGAAGAAGGGGAAGCGGCCACCAAGATCCACCCCATGCTGAAGACGGCTTACCAACGGTTGGTCTTAGAGCAGAAGACCCCAGGAGTGGGGATAGGGAAGGTGTGGAGACTTAGAAGAGGAGGGATAGTGTTGCAGCCCGGTGAAGTAACCTGTCTCAGAGCCACTGTGAAGCTTACTTGGGAGTAGCCCGGACCCTTTGTCATGTTGGAATCTGACCCAAGGGAAGGGTCCCACGGTCTGGAAGTGATACCAGAAGTGATTCCGCTGAAGGCCCTAAAGAAGGCCCATTGTAGAGTCCCAGTGAGTGTTAAGAACAACACAGATGGCCCCATGGAAATCCCAGCCAGGATGCTGCTGGGCCAGGTGAGCCCTGCTGCCCCTGTCAACCTGTCAGAGATGGGCGAAGGAGGAGATGCTTGGGAGAAGATATCCATGGAAAACCCGAATCTGCCCAGGGCTTGGAAAGAGAGAGCCAAGGCCCAGTTGAACAGATGGGAGAAGATCTTCTCTAAAGATGAGTTCAATGTGGGGTGTGCAAGGAGTGCCACCCATCGGATCTGCCTCCAGGAAGATAAGCCCTTCAGAGAGAGGGTCAGGCGGGTCCCACTAGCAGATCTGGAGGATCTAAGGGAACAACTTGCAGAACTCAAGAGGACTGGTGTGATACGGGAGTCTAGAAGCCCCTATGCCTCTCCGATAGTGGTGGTCAGGAAGAAGAATGGGTCATTGAGGCTCTGTATCGATTACAGGACTCTAAACAGGAGAACCATACCCGACCAGTATACCACTCCAAGAATAGAGGATGCCCTACAGAGTTTGTCTGGAGCCAAGTGGTTCAGCGTTATGAATCTCAAGAGCGGGTACTATCAGATCCCTATGCACCCAGAAGACAAGGAGAAGACAGCTTTCATAACCCCAGTGGGGTTCTTTGAATTCGACCGGTTGCCTCAAGGTCTGTCTGGAGCCCCAGCTACCTTCCAACGTCTCATGGAGAAGACTGTAGGAGACATGAACCTTATTGAAGTCCTTGTATACCTGGACGATGTCATTGTCTTTGGAAGAACCCTGGAGGAGCACGAGGAGAGGCTGGAAAAAGTCTTGAGGAGACTCAGTGAGCAGGGACTCAAACTTTCGCCTGAGAAGTGTCGGTTCTACCAGTCTTTTGTGAACTACCTGGGGCACATAGTGTCTGAAGAAGGGGTGGCCACAGACCCCGAGAAATTGGAGGCAGTTACCTCCTGGCCACGACCCACCACAGTAAGAGAACTCAGATCCTTCTTGGGGTTCTGCTCCTATTACAGGAGGTTTGTGGAGGGATTCGCCCGAATTGCTAGACCATTGAATGAACTGCTCAAGACTGAGGGAGAAGAGGATGACTCAGGGCCCAGGAAGCCGGGAGAGTCCATCAGAGATCAGTGGAATCAGAAGTGTGAAGAAGCCTTCCAGGCGTTGAAAAAGAGCCTGACCACTGCTCCAGTCTTGGCCTACGCAGACCCAACCAAGCCCTATGAACTACACGTAGATGCTAGTCATGACGGTCTGGGAGGAGTGCTTTATCAGGAGCACGAGGGACAACTGTGGCCTGTTGCCTACGTGAGTAGGAGCCTGACCCCCTCTGAGAAGAACTACCCCACCCACAAGCTGGAGTTCCTGGCCCTCAAGTGGGCGGTAGTGGACAAGCTCAAAGACTACCTGTATGGAGCGGAGTTCACTGTGAAGACTGACAATAACCCCCTTACCTACCTTTTCACCACGGCCAAACTGGATGCCACTGGATACAGGTGGCTGGCTGCACTGTCTGGGTTCAACTTCAGCCTAAAGTACAGGCCAGGGGCTGGGAATCGAGACACAGACGCTCTGTCCAAGAGGTCTCATGCCCCCACCAATGACGCAGAAGATTAGACCCAAGTGGCAGCAGACGGGGTGCGGGCCCTTTGTCAAGGAGCTGAATTCCAAGCCAGAGGAGGCTCCAGAGCAGAGGAAATAGGAGTTACCATGGTGGGAGTCCCCAAACACTACTGTGGAGTGACTCAACTGGAAGAAGACAGCCTGCCGAGACTGTCCAAGAAGGAGTTGAGGTGTGACCAATTGGAAGACCCCATGGGGAGATTGGTCCTGGAGGCCCTGGAGAATCAGGATCCAAACAGACTCCTGCCGCATCCCTCAAAGGAAGCTCGCCTGTTGAGGAAAGAATGGGACAGGTTGCAGGTACATCAGGGAGTGGTCTACCGAAGGGGCCCCTCTGATGACTCAGAAGATAAGTGGCAACTGTTCCTCCCAGAGAAGCATCGAGAGACTGTTCTGGTTGCCCTGCATGACAATCATGGCCACCTAGGGGCTGAAAGGATCTTTCAACTTGTCAGAAGTCGGTTCTATTGGCCCTGCATGAGGGCAGAGGTAGAAGAGTACTGCCACTCATGTGCACGATGCATCCAGAGGAAGACTTTACCCCATCAAGCTGCCCCAATGGGCCATCTACAAAGTCAAGGCCCAATGGATCTGTTATGCATTGATTTTCTCTGCCTCGAACCCGACCTGAGTGGACTAGGAAATGTTCTGGTGATAACCGACCATTTCACCCGGTATGCCTAAGCTTTCCCAACCAAAGATCAGAAGGCCACCACCGTAGCCAAGGTACTTATGGAGAAGTACTTTGTCCATTATGGGCTGCCCCAGCGACTTCATTCAGATCAAGGAAGGGACTTTGAGAGTAAACTGATCCGGAAACTCCTGGATTCGTTGGGAATCAAGAAGACTCGAACTACACCTTACCACCCACAGGGAGATGCTCAGCCGGAAAGGTTTAACCGAACCTTGCTTAACATGTTGGGGACTCTGGAAAGTGAGAAAAAGCAACATTGGAGCAAACACATAGCAGCCCTAGTACATGCTTACAACTGCACCATTAGTGATGTGACAGGCTACTCACCATATCGACTCATGTTTGGGAGAGAGGCGAGACTACCTGTAGACTTGGCCTTTGGCACCTCTCTGGACCATTCCTCAGCCGCATCTCACAAAGGATATGTGGACAGGCTCAGACACAGCCTGAAAGTAGCCTATGAACAAGCTCAAGCGGCCTCAGACCAAAGGGGAGCTCGAAACAAAAGAAACTTCGACTTGAAGGTCCGGGTGCAGGACTTACAGCCCGGGGACCGAGTACTGCTACGCAATCTGGGGGTCCCCGGAAAACACAAACTTGCAGACAGATGGAGATCTGAACCCTATGTCATCTGCAGGAAGCTGCCGGGCCTACCTGTCTACAAGTTGAAGTCAGAAGGAAAGGTAGGACCACTGAAGATGTGGCATCGAAACCACCTGCTCCCACTTGCTGAGGCAGTTAGGATACCTCCCGTGAGAGACTCCCCTGAACCGGTCTCTATCCTGGATGCTCCTAGGTCAAACACTCGGTCGCAGACCTCCCAAACCGAAGATGGAGAGGCCTCTCAACTTAGTGAAAGTGAAGAAAGAGAACTTGATTGGCTGTGGCCTTCCCCAACTCCGGGAACTTCTATTATAGATCTTCCAACCACTGAAGACACTCCAGATGGAACCCTGAACCCAGAAGCCCCAGAGTTCATCCCATTTAGTCCTTCAACAGATTACTGGGAAGATGCCCATGATAGTTGCTCAGAGGAAGAGGAGCCTGTGGCACCCGAGCCAGAAATCCCAAGAGAGCAAAGGGCTTGAAGAGTCATCCGGCCTCCTAGGAAGCTGACCTACCCACAAATGGGGAATAGCTCAGAGGACTCTGTAGTTACCGCTAGGAGGAATGCTGAAAATCCGGATCCCTCCACTGTCCATTTAGTGGAGGGCAACCCCAACTCACTCTCTGGCACAGTTAGGCAGGCCACCCATGATAATGTGACCTGTGGGCAAGGGAATTCTACCCCTCAGTTTTGGTGGGAATTCCCTATGCCAACCTCGTTTGCAGAATTAACTAGAGTTGTACATAGTCTTTGTTAAGGTTTATCTTTGGGGACCAAAGAGTTTAAGTGGGGGGAGTGTGTAGCGGGGTGTTCCCCTTTAACGCAGAGAGACTACATTACCCAGAACCCTGTTTGGCAATGTTTCCACCGCAGAGACTCATGGGAGGGGTTATAAGAGGAGGAGGCGAGGCTGGGCTCGGCCTCTTTGGGACACAAGACTTCAGAGACTGATCCTCCTGTGCGGATGTGTCGGAGTGCAAGGCCTGAAGCCTGAGGTCTTGCGCAGCACCAAAGAGCCTTTCACCCCTCTGCGAGCCGGGGTGGCATCTGACTTTGCTTAACTACAGCATTCGTTGGATCGGGGACCCGATCGCTGGAGACACTGTGTGTGTGTGACACAGTTGGTGGAAGTTTCCGGACTGGGACCGCAGTCCGGGCGGGTGAGAGGGCGTATGCCCAAACCATATACTGTTACTGCTGATAGGCCTATAGACTGCCGTGGCCCACAAGTTGTTCCTGATACTTTCACTGGAGAACCTTATCAGAGCTGAACTCAGTTCGCATAGCAAAGTGTTTACCCCATCTTTACCTTTCCCATTGGATTACAAATCATACTCTGTTAATGTGCACCACCGTTAAAGACCTGCCGGTGAAGAAAAGAACATCATCCCATATAGACTAAGTTGTAGATATCTGAACCAGGCCTGGTCAGTTCTTCTAATTTGTTTGGTTACTGCGCCACAGGACGCCTAGCTAACGTTCGCCCACGTGGCGCACTTGTTGCTGTTAACTCCATATTCATAGTGTGTTAGTGTTGCAGGGCTCTGCATTATATATATATTTTGTGAACTGTGATAAATGTTAACCCCCTGATTTTCATCAAAAGCTTAAGTAAATCTTATACCCGTTTTATACTATTATTGTCTTGATGTTTAATTACTCATACAGTATAAGACATACATATTGCTGTCAGAACTAGCTGTGCCAGTAGGGGGTCGAGTATATTGCCGGGGGTTGGCGGAGCTGTCTTCAGGGCCCAAACTAAATCTGCGGCCTTCTTAAGTGAAGGTATCGCTACAATTGTCATGATTTATTCTTCTATTCTATGAACATGTTAACATATATAATTTTGTAAAAAAATATTTTTGTAATTTCTTAATTTTGACTGTATTATCAGTTAATATATACGGTACCATAAAAGTCCACACACAGCCTCTTCCCAATCCTTATTTTACGTTTAGGATAATGCTGAAACCAAAGGATATAAAGACATTTTAGACAACTGTGTGCTTCCAAAGTTGTGGTCAAATTTTGGGGAAGATTCTAGCTTTGTGTACAAAGCCAGCCCCACAAAGACATAGTTACATAGTTGGTAAAGTTGAATAAAGACACTGGTGTTTCTGTGTCTGTTTGGCTGATTGGGCAAAAATTCCACCAGACACACTCCAAAATAATGTGGAAAGCCATCCTTGAAGAGTGGAGGTTGTTATAGCTGCAGAGCAGTGCAAGGGGACAGCAAAGCAGGGGGTCAACTCCATGTTAACACCCACAGTTTTGAAATGGGATGTCCAACAAGCTCATATAGGTGACATCAACATTTTTCGTATGGACCTTCATGAAAAAACCCTACAGCTCCAACTTATTGTCGAAGCTTCCAATGACAGAACAAAACAGTGAGATGCATTTGTGGTGTAGTCATCATTTCCAGCCTTCATTTTAAGAAAAGACAGCTGGGATCTAATTTGATTGTTTTTGATTTCCCAGTCCTACACCATTTTGAGTCTGAAAACAGCAATTCTATGTCCAGAGGAGACAATTAGGTCCTAGTATCTAAGTCATCATGAAGAGATGATGAGCTCCCACAGTTTTCACATTGCTCACTGTCTTATTGTCTTATTGAAAAAGCTCCAGTGTCTTTGTCAGGGAAGTAAAGTTGTCCTGCTGATACATTTTAACCTTATACGTGACAATGAGATTGTGAAAACATTGCTCTTGTTGCGACTCCCGGCTGTGTTTCCACACGTGGCGCTCACTGTATTTCATTTCTTCCCCCACATATTTCTCTCTTTTCATTTTCTCGAGTCCTGATCTAACCTTGACTGTGTTGTTCCTCGAGAAATATGAGAAATCAATAGACTTGTGTTGGCTTCATGATGATATCCAGAGAAGACAGACGCACACCAACCTGCATAAGTCATTTAACCTTGACTCTGCTGGAGAAACTCACAGGAAATGTTGGGTCACAGCTGATAAATGGCCCTATAATTAAGGGACATCCTTCTTGTGTTCAGGGCTAGTAAAATGAAAAGGTCTGTCCACCCGGAATTGAATCAGTTACCGATTTCTCAAATCCCTGGGGAAATATAAACCTTACCATATATATATATATATATATATATATATATATATATTCAAACATATGTCAACTGTCAAGCCTCGTACACACGGCCGAGAATCTCGTTGCAAAAAAAACATTGTTTTTCTAGACGGGTTTCTTGTCAAGCTTGACGAGATTCTTGTCAAGCTTTCCTTGCATACACACTGTCAATTAAAAATCTCGTCGCTGTAAAGCGCGGTGACGTACAACACGTACAACGGCAGTATAAAGGGGAAGTTCTATTCCAATGGCGCCACCCCTTGGGCTGCTTTTGCTGATCTCGTGTTACCGCATGTTAGTAAAAGTTTAGTGAGAGACGATTTGCGCTTTTCAGTCTTCGTGCTTTCAGTTCATTACAGCGTGACGAATGTGGTATCTCCATTACGAACGCTAGTTTTACAAGAAGGTGCGCTCCCGTCTCATACTTGATTCTGACCAGGCGCGTTTTTTGAAGACTCGGAAAAGCATACACACGACCGGTTTCTCGTACAAATACAGTCTGACGAGAATCACGATGAGAAAACTGAGACTCCCGACGAGAAAAAAGAAAGCAGGTCTTCTTTTTTTCTCGTCGAGATTCTGGGCAGTTTTCTTGACGAGAAACCTGAAAGCCTCGTACACACGCACGGTTTTCTCGGCAAGAAAGCTCTCCTAACAGTTTTCTTGTCGTTTGTACGAGGCTTCAGTCAACAACTTTCTATCCACCAGGAACTGCATGTACAATGGCAACTAATTGCCAGAAACCAAGCAATATACCACCCATGAGTTTAATTGACCACCATTATTTTGGTTGATTATGAAGTAAAAGCAGGAAAAAAACTATGCCAATGTCTTTGAGAGCAATTAAAAAAATTCCACTGGGTTTGGCACAATTTTGATTCTATCTGCATGCCAAGAACCCACCATTTTGTGTCTGATTGCTTTGGTTGTTTCAGCAACAAAAAAAATTTAATAAAAACTTTTAACATTTTATCAAATTACGAGGTATAAAGCTTATTTCCAGCTTAAGCCACTCTATACTTTTATGACCATTTTTACCACCCCCTCCCCTCATTGCAAAGCCCACTTCTCTAATATTGTTATTCCAATTGCAGATAAGCTTTAGGTCCATTTTAAGTTTTGTGGTGTGTCAACTTGTGTTATTTGTTGAAATGAATTGCCTGAGTATACATCCTATCGTGGATACGCACCATTTCCGGCAACACACAGCATTGCACTACCATGCTTTGTGGTACCCTTCAAATCAGAGGCATTGCCTTATGCCCCGTACATACGGTCGGATTTTCCGATAAGAAAAGTCCGATGTGAGCTTTTGGTCGGAAATTCCGACCGTGTGTAGGCTCCATCTGACTTTTCCTGTCGGAATTTCTGCCAACAAAAATTTGAGAGCTGGTTCTCAAACTTTCCGGCGGAAAAAATTCCAATCGGAAATTCCGATCGTCTGTAGCAATTCCGAAGCACAAAATTCTGACGCATGCTCGGAAACAATTCTACGCATGCTCTGAAGCATTGAACTTAATTTTCTCGGCTCGTCGTAGTGTTGTATGTCACCGCGTTCTTGAGGGTCGAAAGTTCAGAAAACTTTTGTGTGACCATGTGTATGCAAGCCAAGCTTGAGCAGAATTCTGTCTGAAAAACCATCCAAGGTTTTTCGGACGGAAATTCCGATCGTGTGTACACGGCATTAGTGCATGAAAATGAATGGCACTGCAATGCATGTAACATCACTTGTTGTAGTAGTGTGTACTTTACGGCAATGCAAAAGTCTAAATGGGCCCTCAGCATTTTGGGTTATCAGTACTGCTTGGGCCTAGAATAAGCGGGTAGACACCAAAAAGCTAGTTCTGATCAGTCAGTCCAATTTCAAACAAAGTTTTATTTAGAGTGCTTAGCTGTGTTGTTTCACATAATGCACTAAGTGTATTATATGGCTACAATCACCCTAAAGAGGCATTGTAAGCTTTCCCATGCAGAGTAAGGTGACTGTATTTCTAAAAAGGGCATCTCCCAAAGCCCACACCCTCACCTTACCACCTTACCAGTGATCCCTCATAGCTCCTAGCTCCACCACAGCTGGTGAGAACACCTGGCCCTTCTGGGTATGAAGGAGCTCAGACACGGTGTATACTGTAAATGGAAGTTCAACTTTACTGACAGTCCATCCAAAAACAACAATGCTGATCTAAACTAAAGTTTTTTTTTTTTTTTTTTATTATCACAAGACATCACATGCATTCAAATACATATGACACATTAAATACATACATATAAATACAACAGTTATTTGGTCTCAATTTAATCCCTTCATAATATTATTAATTTATATCTTAGAGGAACCTCTTGTCCATATAGGATATATCCTATTTTATACCCCCTATGCTCTATCTCTGTTGGTTTGGAGAGATAAAAGAGAAGAAAAAAAATATATATATAGGATAGGAGCGGTATGCAAAAAAAAAAAAGAAGGTGCTAGTAAAATTAACTAACTCGTGAAATATAAATTTAGTGTAAAAAAAAAAAAAAGTTCAGGAAGGCCGAGACACCCGGCCTAATAGTGGGGTCTCTATAAAAAATAAAAAAAAAGGGGGGGGAGGAAAACCCCCGGAGTGCTAATACTAACTAAAGATGGCAATTTCTATATTTTAGTGACATTAGCAACTAACTCGTGTGATTAAAGTTTAGTGCATATTTATATGTAGCGCCCTCACCCGCCTTCTCCCCTCTCTTTATGGCTGTATGACTCGTCTAGGGGTATCTGGGAGAAGGGGGAAGATGTACACCACCAGCTCGGCTCTCTGATGTAGTATGCAGAGATATGAGCAAAACCGTTTACCTTTGGGTCTGCGTTTTAGGTCGGAGCCTCAGCTTCTCCTGTGGAGGAGGATTGTCACTGTCACAGACAGGGACACTTAGCTTCCAGTAACACGAGTTCCACACCATAAAAAGTCCAACACTGATTTATTTGCTTTGATAAATAGGTAGGCTGGTTGAACTTTAAAAGAACAGACAGGGTGTTGGAAAGAGTAGGTCCAGGCACACTCAATGGATAAAGTCTCTCCTGTTCTGTTTAGTGCAAACAGGCTTGGCGCACAGTCGCTGCCACCGACTGTGAATTTGGTCCCTGCCACTGACCTGGGTAAATGTTGAGGCCTCTGCCACAGGCCTTAGAGGAGGCCTGCCACTGACCTGATGAAGATGGGTCTCTGCCACACAGGGGAGGGCTGGCGGCCTTAGGCCTGGGGTGCAAGTCCAGTCAAGTGGCCCATTGAACCGCCAAATCAGCTCACCATCCATGGCCCACCTGGTTTTTCAATGCAGCCTCACCAGTACCCATCAGTGCAGCCAACTCCAGTGCCCATCAATGCAGCCTGATCACTGGGGCAGGTTACATGGGGTGTATGGGGGGGAGCTGGGGGGTCAGCTAGGGGTGACAGGGTCTCTCACCTCAGCGATCTCAGCTCAGCAAGTCCTTGCCCGCCACGGTTTCCTGGGGTCAAGTTGCAGCCAGCGCCCAGCCCTGCAGCCCGACTCCCTGGCATGCCCTGCCTCTGCCTGCTTCCAAGAATCCGGTCCCAGGGAGTTGTAGTTTCCTCTGCGCTGCTGTGTTTTCCACCCACCAGAAGCTTGAGCGCAGACTACAACTCCCAGAATGCAACAGCTAGTGGTCGGCCGCCATGGCTATGCCCCCGGCCCGACTTCCTAGACCAGAATAAAAAAGAAAATGGTAGCGGGCAGTGGCTGCCAGCCATTTTGAACGTAAGTTAGGGCGGCCTGGGAGGCAATTGCCACCCTGCCCCCTGGCCCAGCCCTCCCCTGCTGCCACAGACCATAAGAACATGAAATACCTCCGTTAGGACAAACGACCCCTGTCAGAGGAAGACATCCATCCGGACGGTCACCAGAGGCCCACACCGTCACCGGCCAAATGCTGCACCGGCTCTACGGGAGGGTCACGTCTCCGGTCCCTTACGCCCTGGATTCAGGCACCCAATACCGGGGGCACCTTAGGAATGCTTCTCCATTGCGGGACCCAGTCGAAGGTACTGGGCCCCAGGCCTCCTTGTAAAGTACCTCACCCCAGGCTGAAGGTGCCTGGGATGGAACTCGACTCCACACGCCCAGGCCAAGGGCGCCTGGGCACAGACGAACCGCAGCAGCCCCCAGGCTGAAGGTGCCTGGGGAATGGACCTCGTGCGCAAGATGTCCGCCCCCCTTATATCCTCTCCCAGCAGGCACAGCCGTACTACTGCCGCGAGAGGACACAAAGGGCACGGTGCTAGAATGGCAGTTCAACCCCGGTCCCAGGTGACAGCGCCACCTAGGGACCGCAGGGAACATGACACCATTCATACCTCCCACTCCAAAGTGTCCATAAATTCCAAAATTCATTGTATCTGGGCCACCTATTGTCCAGATACGCCACTCTAAATTTGACACCCGCTACATATATATATATATATATATATATATATATATATATAAAAAACTAAAACTAAAGTTTTAAAAAAAAATAAGAAAAATACTTAGCTCACCCCAGGTTCCAGATTTTCCCACTTGTGTGTAGGTTTCAGCTTTAGCTAATGGGGTCCTTAAACAGACATTTTCAACAGGCTGTAAAGGCTGGCCACAAATATGTATATACATTGTTAAGGAAATTGTAAATTCTGTATAAAGTTGTATTCTTTTTTGTATGGTTTTCCTATGTATTGCATACTGCACTAATAATGTTTTCATTACATGTTTGCATTCTTTCGAGTCCTGATTAGAATTAGCCTGCCTATGTTACGCCCCTTGTTACTATACAAGTACAATTGTAATATTCATTTATTACGTGATCATGTGTATAAAAACCTTAAATTTCGTCAAATAAAACAGAACAATTATTTTGGAAAGATGCCGAGTGTATCTTTTGTGTCTGTTCCCTACTGCAGTAACCACTAATCAATATGAGGATAGGAGTTGCCTCTCTATAAAATTTCCGGAGCAAATATATACTGTATATATATCTAGACTGTGTATTTATATATATATATATATATATATTTATATATATATATATATGTATATATATTGTTATCAAAGAAAGTTTATGCACCAGGTGCATTGGAGGATGCCCCCATGGACTTTATATGGCAGAAATAGATAGTATCGAGAGTCGTCAGCTCTTTGGACCTTTCATAGCCATCTGCCTGTGCATGGATCCATATGGCCAACATGTTCTGCGTTTTTGTATTTTTGCTTTTATTCCTAATTAATCTCTTCTGAATCTAACATATGTGAGTACCTTTGGTTACTATTGCAATTGTTAAAAAACAAGCTTGTTTACAATGTGATGAGGTTGTTCTCTGTATACATATTATCGTATTTATCGGCGTATAACACGCACTTTTTCCCCCTTAAAATCAGGGGAAAATCGTGGGTGCGTGTTATACGCCGATACTCCGTCGAATTCCACTGCTGAAAACGAGCAAGAGGAGCGAGCGGAGCCGAAGCCGAAGTACAATCGGCTTTACTCGGCTCCTCTCGCAGTCCCGCCCATCTCTGACTGCGCCGCTGACATAGAGAAAGCCGAGTGTACTTCGCCTAGTCTCGGCTCCTCTCGCAGTCCTGCCTGTGACTGTGAGCAGAGCCGAGTCTAGGCGAAGTACACTCGGCTTTCTCCGTCAGCGGCGCAGTCAGTGGAGATGGGCGGAACTGCGAGAGGAGCCGAGTCCAGCCGAAGTACACTCGGCCCCGCTCGCTCCTCTCCACAGAAATCGGCGCCAAATTTTAAAAACCGCCGGGACTGACACGATCGCAAAGGCACTGGGCACGGCTGCAGATGGACAGATGAACACTGGGCATGGCTGCAGATGGACAGATGGACACTGGGCACGGCTGCAGATGGACAGATGGACACTGGGCAAGGCTACAGATGGACACTGGGCACGGCTGCAGATGGACAGATGAACACTGGGCAAGGCTGCAGATGGACAGATGGACACTGGGCACGGCTGCAGATGGACAGATGGACACTGGGCAAGGCTGCAGATGGACAGATGGACACTGGGCACGGCTGCAGATGGACAGATGGACACTGGGCACGGCTGCAGATGGACAGATGGACACTGGGCAAGGCTGCAGATGGACACTGGGCAAGGCTGCATGCTGCATTTAAATGTAAGTTTTTTTTCCTTGAATTTCCCTGCTAAAAGTTTTTTTCCTTAAAATTCCCTCCTAAACTTGGGGTGCGTGTTATACGCCGGTGCGTGTTATACGCCGATAAATACGGTATACAATTGTACTTATATTTACAGATATGAACATTAGTCTCCTAAAACTACATTACCACCCCTGATGAAGGAAAAGTTGCACACCAGTGCAGTAAAATTCCGAAACATGTTGGGTATTTGTATGTGAATCCAACCAGCTGATCTCAAAGACATTTTGAGCAACAAATTGGATTCAGTATTTTGGGCTATTTGAATATGTTCTATGCATGATGATTCATGTATTGTCCTACTGTATATTTAAAGTTACTCTGTGTTTCACACAGTGCACTCTTTTTATTTTCTTTGTATTAATAAAGCAGGCACTTGTGTGCCAATCTTTTTACCCAAATCTGACTCTCTATACTATCTATTTCTGCCGTATAAAGTCCATGGGGGCATCCTCCAATGTACCTGGTGCATAAACTTTCTTTGATGATACATAGGATGTTGGCAGACTTAGTACACCAATCAATTCTCAGTTTTTCTATATTATATATATTGTTACATTTACCTTACCTGGATGAAAAAAGGGAAATATAGAAAATAAAGAAATAACTTTGCACAAAATCATTCTACAATTCTTATAAGGTAGCAGAAGATCCAGAATGAGGAGATGTCATTTAAGGGATTGTTGAATTTACAGCAAATGTAAAACACTGGCTTCCTTCAATAGGAGACTGTGAATATGTAGCTCCCGGCGAAGACTTCAAATTCTGCTGTTTTTCAGTGCTGCAATCTCTAAACCTCTTTAACCGCTTGCCGACCACCTCCTGCACATATAAGTCGGCAGAATGGCACGGCTGCGGAAAGCAACGTACCTGTACGTCCCTGCTGCGAGCTCCGTGACCGTGCCCGCGGGACTCGCAGACTCGATGTCCCGCTTTTGTGTCACTGAGCTGCAGAATGGGGGGATTCCTGTGTAAACAAGGCATTTCCCTGTTCTGCCTTGTGAGAGGACACTGATCTACTGCTCCCTGTGATCAGGAGTAGGGATGAGCTTCGTGTTCGAGTCGAACATACGTTCGACTCGAACATCGGCTGTTCGATCGTTCGACGAAGATCGAACGATTTGGGCCGTTCGCGCCAAATTCGAGTGACGCGAACGGCCCACAATGCACTACGCCATCGCAGTGTCATCCAGGCGCTGTGATTGGCCAAGCATGCACTGTGACCCCGCATGCTTGGCCAATCACAGCGCCGGCAGCGAGGAGAGCAATGATTGGCCACAGGCAGGATGCCTGTGGCCAATTATTGCTGAGGGTGTTTAGTACACGCCCCACACTATAAAAGGCCGCCAGCACGGCGGCCTAGTGTAGTGTGTTCCGGAGCAGGGATAGAGCAGCATAGGCAGGGACAGTGACTGTTATTTCTTTCTTGCTTAACCTGGATTCCTTTAGTTTAGGGAAAGAGAAGGATAGGTAGGGAGAGTGTCAGTGTGTTTTGTGCTTGTGCTATAGTGTGCTTAAAAAAAACATTTATTCTAGGGACAGAAAACTGTAGGTAGGGACAGTGTCAGTTTCTTTCACTCTGCAAGTCCTTGTTTCCAGGGACCTGGAAGGACAGTGAGTGAATTGTCCTTGTGCTATATTGTGCTTAAAAAAACATTTATTCTAGGGACAGAAAACTGTAGGTAGGGAGAGTGTCAGTTTCTTTCACTCTGCAAGTCCTTGTTTCCAGGGACCTGTAAGGACAGTGAGTGAATTGTCCTTGTGCTATATTGTGATTAAAAAAAACATTTTTTCTAGGGACAGAAAACTGTAGGTAGGGAGAGTGTTTTTTTTCTTTCACTCTGCAAGTCCTTGTTTCCAGGGACCTGGAAGGACAGTGAGTGAATTGTCCTTGTGCTATATTGTGCTTAAAAAAAACATTTTTTCTAGGGACAGAAAACTGTAGGTAGGGAGAGTGTTTTTTTTCTTTCACTCTGCAAGTCCTTGTTTCCAGGGACCTGGAAGGACAGTGAGTGAATTGTCCTTGTGCTATATTGTGCTTAAAAAAAAACATTTTTTCTAGGGACAGAAAACTGTAGGTAGGGAGAGTGTTTTTTTTCTTTCACTCTGCAAGTCCTTGTTTCCAGGGACCTGTAAGGACAGTGAGTGAATTGTCCTTGTGCTATATTGTGCTTAAAAAAAAACATTTATTCTAGGGACAGAAAACTGTAGGTAGGGAGAGTGTCAGTTTATTTCACTCTGCAAGTCCTTGTTTCCAGGGACCTGGAAGGACAGTGAGTGAATTGTCCTTGTGCTATATTGTGATTAAAAAAAACATTTATTCTAGGGACAGAAAACTGTAGGTAGGGACAGTGTCAGTTTCTTTCACTCTGCAAGTCCTTGTTTCCAGGGACCTGGAAGGACAGTGAGTGAATTGTCCTTGTGCTATATTGTGCTTAAAAAAACATTTATTCTAGGGACAGAAAACTGTAGGTAGGGAGAGTGTCAGTTTCTTTCACTCTGCAAGTCCTTGTTTCCAGGGACCTGTAAGGACAGTGAGTGAATTGTCCTTGTGCTATATTGTGATTAAAAAAAACATTTTTTCTAGGGACAGAAAACTGTAGGTAGGGAGAGTGTTTTTTTTCTTTCACTCTGCAAGTCCTTGTTTCCAGGGACCTGGAAGGACAGTGAGTGAATTGTCCTTGTGCTATATTGTGCTTAAAAAAAACATTTTTTCTAGGGACAGAAAACTGTAGGTAGGGAGAGTGTTTTTTTCTTTCACTCTGCAAGTCCTTGTTTCCAGGGACCTGGAAGGACAGTGAGTGAATTGTCCTTGTGCTATATTGTGCTTAAAAAAAAACATTTTTTCTAGGGACAGAAAACTGTAGGTAGGGAGAGTGTTTTTTTTCTTTCACTCTGCAAGTCCTTGTTTCCAGGGACCTCTAAGGACAGTGAGTGAATTGTCCTTGTGCTATATTGTGCTTAAAAAAAACATTTATTCTAGGGACAGAAAACTGTAGGTAGGGAGAGTGTCAGTTTATTTCACTCTGCAAGTCCTTGTTTCCAGGGACCTGGAAGGACAGTGAGTGAATTGTCCTTGTGCTATATTGTGATTAAAAAAAACATTTATTCTAGGGACAGAAAACTGTAGGTAGGGACAGTGTCAGTTTCTTTCACTCTGCAAGTCCTTGTTTCCAGGGACCTGGAAGGACAGTGAGTGAATTGTCCTTGTGCTATATTGTGCTTAAAAAAACATTTATTCTAGGGACAGAAAACTGTAGGTAGGGAGAGTGTCAGTTTCTTTCACTCTGCAAGTCCTTGTTTCCAGGGACCTGTAAGGACAGTGAGTGAATTGTCCTTGTGCTATATTGTGATTAAAAAAAACATTTTTTCTAGGGACAGAAAACTGTAGGTAGGGAGAGTGTTTTTTTTCTTTCACTCTGCAAGTCCTTGTTTCCAGGGACCTGGAAGGACAGTGAGTGAATTGTCCTTGTGCTATATTGTGCTTAAAAAAAACATTTTTTCTAGGGACAGAAAACTGTAGGTAGGGAGAGTGTTTTTTTTCTTTCACTCTGCAAGTCCTTGTTTCCAGGGACCTGGAAGGACAGTGAGTGAATTGTCCTTGTGCTATATTGTGCTTAAAAAAAAACATTTTTTCTAGGGACAGAAAACTGTAGGTAGGGAGAGTGTTTTTTTTCTTTCACTCTGCAAGTCCTTGTTTCCAGGGACCTGTAAGGACAGTGAGTGAATTGTCCTTGTGCTATATTGTGCTTAAAAAAAACATTTATTCTAGGGACAGAAAACTGTAGGTAGGGACAGTGTCAGTTTATTTCACTCTGCAAGTCCTTGTTTCCAGGGACCTGGAAGGACAGTGAGTGAATTGTCCTTGTGCTATATTGTGATTAAAAAAAACATTTATTCTAGGGACAGAAAACTGTAGGTAGGGACAGTGTCAGTTTCTTTCACTCTGCAAGTCCTTGTTTCCAGGGACCTGGAAGGACAGTGAGTGAATTGTCCTTGTGCTATATTGTGCTTAAAAAAACATTTATTCTAGGGACAGAAAACTGTAGGTAGGGAGAGTGTCAGTTTCTTTCACTCTGCAAGTCCTTGTTTCCAGGGACCTGTAAGGACAGTGAGTGAATTGTCCTTGTGCTATATTGTGATTAAAAAAAACATTTTTTCTAGGGACAGAAAACTGTAGGTAGGGAGAGTGTTTTTTTTCTTTCACTCTGCAAGTCCTTGTTTCCAGGGACCTGGAAGGACAGTGAGTGAATTGTCCTTGTGCTATATTGTGCTTAAAAAAAACATTTTTTCTAGGGACAGAAAACTGTAGGTAGGGAGAGTGTTTTTTTCTTTCACTCTGCAAGTCCTTGTTTCCAGGGACCTGGAAGGACAGTGAGTGAATTGTCCTTGTGCTATATTGTGCTTAAAAAAAAACATTTTTTCTAGGGACAGAAAACTGTAGGTAGGGAGAGTGTTTTTTTTCTTTCACTCTGCAAGTCCTTGTTTCCAGGGACCTCTAAGGACAGTGAGTGAATTGTCCTTGTGCTATATTGTGCTTAAAAAAAACATTTATTCTAGGGACAGAAAACTGTAGGTAGGGAGAGTGTCAGTTTATTTCACTCTGCAAGTCCTTGTTTCCAGGGACCTGGAAGGACAGTGAGTGAATTGTCCTTGTGCTATATTGTGATTAAAAAAAACATTTATTCTAGGGACAGAAAACTGTAGGTAGGGACAGTGTCAGTTTCTTTCACTCTGCAAGTCCTTGTTTCCAGGGACCTGGAAGGACAGTGAGTGAATTGTCCTTGTGCTATATTGTGCTTAAAAAAACATTTATTCTAGGGACAGAAAACTGTAGGTAGGGAGAGTGTCAGTTTCTTTCACTCTGCAAGTCCTTGTTTCCAGGGACCTGTAAGGACAGTGAGTGAATTGTCCTTGTGCTATATTGTGATTAAAAAAAACATTTTTTCTAGGGACAGAAAACTGTAGGTAGGGAGAGTGTTTTTTTTCTTTCACTCTGCAAGTCCTTGTTTCCAGGGACCTGGAAGGACAGTGAGTGAATTGTCCTTGTGCTATATTGTGCTTAAAAAAAACATTTTTTCTAGGGACAGAAAACTGTAGGTAGGGAGAGTGTTTTTTTTCTTTCACTCTGCAAGTCCTTGTTTCCAGGGACCTGGAAGGACAGTGAGTGAATTGTCCTTGTGCTATATTGTGCTTAAAAAAAAACATTTTTTCTAGGGACAGAAAACTGTAGGTAGGGAGAGTGTTTTTTTTCTTTCACTCTGCAAGTCCTTGTTTCCAGGGACCTCTAAGGACAGTGAGTGAATTGTCCTTGTGCTATATTGTGCTTAAAAAAAACATTTATTCTAGGGACAGAAAACTGTAGGTAGGGAGAGTGTCAGTTTATTTCACTCTGCAAGTCCTTGTTTCCAGGGACCTGGAAGGACAGTGAGTGAATTGTCCTTGTGCTATATTGTGATTAAAAAAAACATTTTTTCTAGGGACAGAAAACTGTAGGTAGGGAGAGTGTTTTTTTTCTTTCACTCTGCAAGTCCTTGTTTCCAGGGACCTGTAAGGACAGTGAGTGAATTGTCCTTGTGCTATATTGTGCTTAAAAAAAACATTTATTCTAGGGACAGAAAACTGTAGGTAGGGAGAGTGTCAGTTTATTTCACTCTGCAAGTCCTTGTTTCCAGGGACCTGTAAGGACAGTGAGTGAATTGTCCTTGTGCTATATTGTGATTAAAAAAAACATTTTTTCTAGGGACAGAAAACTGTAGGTAGGGAGAGTGTTTTTTTTCTTTCACTCTGCAAGTCCTTGTTTCCAGGGACCTGTAAGGACAGTGAGTGAATTGTCCTTGTGCTATATTGTGGTTAAAAAAACATTTATTCTAGGGACAGAAAACTGTAGGTAGGGAGAGTGTCAGTTTATTTCACTCTGCAAGTCCTTGTTTCCAGGGACCTGTAAGGACAGTGAGTGAATTGTCCTTGTGCTATATTGTGATTAAAAAAAACATTTTTTCTAGGGACAGAAAACTGTAGGTAGGGAGAGTGTTTTTTTTCTTTCACTCTGCAAGTCCTTGTTTCCAGGGACCTGGAAGGACAGTGAGTGAATTGTCCTTGTGCTATATTGTGCTTAAAAAAAAACATTTATTCTAGGGACAGAAAACTGTAGGTAGGGAGAGTGTTTTTTTTCTTTCACTCTGCAAGTCCTTGTTTCCAGGGACCTGGAAGGACAGTGAGTGAATTGTCCTTGTGCTATATTGTGATTAAAAAAAACATTTTTTCTAGGGACAGAAAACTGTAGGTAGGGAGAGTGTTTTTTTTCTTTCACTCTGCAAGTCCTTATTTCCAGGGACCTGTAAGGACAGTGAGTGAATTGTCCTTGTGCTATATTGTGCTTAAAAAAAACATTTATTCTAGGGACAGAAAACTGTAGGTAGGGAGAGTGTTTTTTTTCTTTCACTCTGCAAGTCCTTGTTTCCAGGGACCTGTAAGGACAGTGAGTGAATTGTCCTTGTGCTATATTGTGATTAAAAAAAATATTTTTTCTAGGGACAATAAACTGTAGGTAGGGAGAGTGTCAGTTTCTTTCACTGTGAAAGTCCTTGTTTCAAGGGACAGAGAAGGACACCTGAAGGTAGCCCTTATTGCTTTTTTCCCATCTCCCTGCAGGCCATCTATTAGAATGTCTGGAAGGCAAACAAGGAGAGGCAGACAGTCAGGAGTCAATAAAAGAGGGCAAGCAGGCTCTGTGTCTGGGGGCAACAGTGCTGGTCGTGGACGCGGTGCATTGTCATCAGCACATGGCCATGGGACACGCTTGTCCTTCTTTTCGGCAGCTGGACATGTTGAGCCACATCATGCCGAAGACTTGGTAGAGTGGATGACCAAGCCCTCCTCCTCCTCCTCATCCTCTCTCACCCAGGCTCAGGGTACTGGAAAAGCAGCTGCCAAAGCGTCGTCTTCCCTGGTATCAATGTCAGACAAATCATCAGTCACTCCTTCCCTAGACCCACCATGTCCTCCTCCTGAGGAGTCCCCCGAACTGTTTCAGCACAGTGTTGGGTACATGCTCCAGGAGGATGCCCAGCGTTTCGAAGGGTCTGATGATGAAACCCAGCTAGAGGAAGGCAGTAGCGTGAGAGCAGACAGAGGGGATGCTCAAGAAGGACACCAATCTGGCAGTCATGTTCCAGCAGCTGCAGCATACTGCCAGATTGGCTCCAGTGATGAGGAGGGAGGGGATGATGAGGTCACTGACTCCACGTGGGTGCCTAATAGGAGAGAGGAGGAGGAGGAGGATGAGGAGGAGGCACATCTCCAACGAGGCAGGATGCCCTTTGGTGGCCAGCGTAAGGGCAGTACACCAACGGAATCACACCGCAGAGCTCCGCCTGTGCAGGGCGCTGCCTCTGCCCGTCATTCAAAAAGTTCTTTGGTGTGGGCCTTTTTTGAGGCTAGTGCATCAGATCGCACAGCTGCTGTTTGCAACATATGTCTCAAGCGTATATCGCGTGGCCAAAACATCAGCCGCTTGGGTACCACATGCCTGACCAGACATATGTTGACCTGCCATGCAGCTCGTTGGCAAGCCTACCTCAAAGACCCACACCAAAGAACAAAGCGGACCTCTCCTTGCACCGCATCAGCTGGGATCTCCAACCCCACTATAACTTCAGTCCTCTCTGAAACATGCACTGAGAGGAATGAAGGTGTAGAATTAGGTGTGTCACAGCCAAGTACTTGCGCCCACTCTGCTAGCAGTACACCGACGTCCGATTCTAGCAGGCAAATTTCCCTGCCCCAGCTGCTGGACCGTCGAAAGAAGTTCACTCCCAGCCATCCACATGCCCAGCGGTTGAATGCTAGCTTGGCTAAATTGCTAGCGCTTCAACTGCTGCCTTTTCAGTTGGTAGACTCGGCCCCCTTCCGTGAGTTTGTGCAATGTGCGGTTCCTCAGTGGCAGGTTCCCAAACGCCACTTTTTCTCACGGAAGGCTATTCCGGCTCTCTACCGGCATGTGGAAGGCAATGTCTTGGCCTCGCTGGACAGGGCGGTCAGCGGTAAGGTGCATATTACCGCTGACTCATGGTCCAGCAGGCATGGACAGGGACGTTACCTTTCTTTCACGGCCCATTGGGTCACTCTTTTGGCAGCTGGGAAGGATTCAGGACAAGGTGCAGTAGTGTTGGAGGTTGTCCCACCGCCACGCCTCCAAAATGCTACTACTGGTTGTGACACACCTCTCTCCTCCACCCCCTCCTCTTCTTCTTCCTCCATGGCCTCTTCCTGTGGTTTGTCCTATGAACCAGCGGTGCTCCGTAGCCATTCACGGGGCTACGCAAGTACGCAGGCAAAAAGATGCCATGCCGTGCTTGCGCTGGTGTGTTTGGGGGACAGAAGCCACACTGGGGCAGAGGTCCTGTCTGCTCTGCAGGGCCAGGCCGAGAGGTGGTTGACGCCACGCCAGCTTAAGCCAGGAATGGTGGTTTGCGACAATGGCACCAACCTCCTCTCCGCCCTCCGACAGGGACAACTGACCCATGTGCCCTGTGTGGCTCACGTCCTTAACCTGGTGGTGCAGCGCTTCTTGGGCAGGTACCCGGGCTTACAGGATGTCCTGAGGCAGGCCAGGAAAGTCTGTGTGCATTTCCGCAGATCTTATAATGCCAGTGCTCGCCTGGCTGAGCTGCAAAAGGAGTTGAACCTGCCCAAGAACCGCCTTATATGTGACATGCCCACCAGGTGGAACTCAACGTTGGCCATGCTGCAGCGGCTGCACACGCAGCAGAGGGCCATCAATGAGTACCTGTGCGACTACGGCACCAGGACAGGGTCAGGGGAGCTTGGTTTTTTTTCTCCACGCCAGTGGGGCATGATCAGGGATGCATGCACTGTCCTGGCACCATTTGAGGAGGCCACGAGGATGGTGAGCAGTGACAGTGCATGCATCAGTGACACTGTACCTCTTGTCCACCTGTTGGAGCACACGCTGCGTGGAATAATGGACAGGGCACTTGAGGCAGAACAGAGGCAGGAAGAGGAGGACTTCCTTGCCTCTCAAGGCCCCCTTTACCCAGACAGTGTTCCTTCTGTCCCACCCATCGCACAGGAAGAGGAGGAGGAGGAGGAGGAGGAGGAGGAGGATTGTGTCAGCATGGAGGTGGAGGCTGGCACTCAGCATCATCAGCAGCAGTCTTTTAGGGATGATTTACAGTCCCAAGAAACCAGTGGACTTGTACGTGGCTGGGAGGAGGTGGCTGCGGATCATGTCGTCCTTAGTGACCCAGAGGACTCCGGAGCGAATGCCTCAGCAAACCTACGCTGCATGGCCTCCCTGATCCTGCAAAGTCTGCGGAAGGATCCTCGTATTCTTCGGATCAAGGAGAGGGACCATTACTGGCTGGCCACTCTCCTTGATCCACGGTACAAGGGTAAGGTTGCGGACCTTATGTTACCGTCGCAGAGGGAGCAGAGGATGAGACAACTCCGGGAGGCCTTGCAGAAAGGTCTGTGCAACGCGTTCCCAGAGACTGGGAGGTTGCAAACTCCTGGTCCTGGACAACGAGTTGCTGAGGCTTCGGCCAGTCAAAGAAGGAGCGGTGGGGAAGGTGGCCGTCTGACCGATGCGTTCAGACAATTCTTTAGTCCGCAGCCCCAAAGTATGATCGGTTCCAGCAACCATCGCCAGCGTCTGATAAACATGGTGCAGGAATATCTAGGGGCAAGGTCAGACTTGGACACCTTCCCCACCGAAAATCCTCTGGCTTACTGGGTCTTGAGGATGGATCACTGGCCAGAGCTTGCACAGTATGCAATTGAGCTACTGGCCTGTCCTGCATCCAGCGTTCTTTCGGAACGCACATTCAGTGCTGCTGGAGGATTTGTCACGGATCACAGGGTGCGCCTGTCCACCGACTCGGTTGATCGACTGACTTTCATCAAGATGAACCAGTCTTGGATCACCACCAGCTACCACACACCTGATGCTGATATAACAGACTAATTGATTTTAACATGTCACATCCCTTCAAGACTGATGCTGATGCTGAGTGCCTGTGCTGTTATGTTGACTGGCTATCCTCCTCCTCCGAGTCCTCAATGATACGATTGATGATGATAGCTTGTAAGATCATTTTTGTTTATGGGTGCCGCCACCAGTGCCTAACGCCCAATTTTTCAGCCCCTGTTTAACAGGGGCGTGTAATTACAATTTTTGAAGCAATACTTTGCAACAGGGCTCATTGCTGTGCTCCAAGTACAGTATCTGTGAGGAGTTGCAGTGTTGTGCCACCAGTGCCTAAGGCCCAATTTTTCAGCCCCTGTTTAACAGGGGCGTGTCATTACAATTTTTGAAGCAATACTTTGCAACAGGGCTCATTGCTGTGCTCCAAGTACAGTATCTGTGAGGAGTTGCAGTGTTGTGCCACCAGTGCCTAAGGCCCAATTTTTCAGCCCCTGTTTAACAGGGGCGTGTCATTACAATTTTTGAAGCAATACTTTGCAACAGGGCTCATTGCTGTGCTCCAAGTACAGTATCTGTGAGGGGTTGCAGTGTTGTGCCACCAGTGCCTAAGGCCCAATTTTTCAGCCCCTGTTCAACAGGGGCATGTAATTACAATTCTTGATCTAATAATTCACAGCAGGGCCCATTGCTGCACCCACCAAGAGTAACTGTCAGGGCTTACAGTGTTGTGGCACCAGCACCACCATCAAAGGCCCAATTTTTACTACCACTGTTCAACAATTATATGTAATTAAAATTCCTGATATAATAGTTGACAGCAGGGCGTTCCAGCACCAACCAAGAGTAACTGTGAGTGCTTACAGTGTTGTGCCAACACCAACAACTAAGGGGCCTATTTCTGCAGAGTATATACGGCAGGTCCCTACTTTCAAACATCCAACTTACAAACGACTCCTACTTGCAAACGCAAGAAGACAACAGGAAGTGAGAGGAAATCTACCACTAGGAAGGAAAATTCTCTCCTGTAAGAATAAATATGGGAGAAAGGTGTCTCCTCTGTACTGATGCTTTATCAGCAATCCTTGTTTCAAGAAAAACACCACATTTCAAAAACAGTTGTCATTGGGACGGAAAGTGAGGTGAAATGTTCTGAACAGGGGCACAGACAGCAAAACAAATGTTACAGGGGTGATAACCCTTACCTATGTTTTCCAAAAAGTTTAAAAATAGATTTTTGGTCTGGAGCTACACTTCAACAATGTACCTGTTCAAAATTACAAACAGATTCTACATAAGAACAAACCTACAGTCCCTGTCTTGTATGCACCGCCTGTATAGGGCTGTTCAGAGTATATAGGGCCTTTTTTATTTTATGTGCGGGGTTCCCCTTAATATCCATACAAGACCCAAAGGGGCTGGTAATGGGCTGGGGTAGGGGGGGGGTCATGGGGTAGCTATGCCATTTTTCTTAAAGAATTTCATCCATATTACCGGGACCAGACATTACATTAAAGCCGCAAGCAGTTTTAAATGGCTTTTTTTTCCTTTAGAAGTGTCATTTTGTGCAGGGACAGTTCTAAACACGGGAAACACGTGGCACTTCACAGGCATACTTTAGACACCCCCCAGGTACGATATTTAAAGGAATATTTGACTTTTTTTTTTTCACTTTATGCATCATTAAAATGACTGCTCCCGAAAAACGACAGTTTTTAAAACTTCTTTTTGCATTGATACATGTCCCCTGGTGCAGAACCCGGGTTCCCAAACCCTTTTTAGGACAATAACATGCATAATAGTTGTTATAATTAGCACTTTAGAATTCGAACGTTCGCATCCATTGTATTTAATAGGGTTCTAATGTTCGTTCGAACTTTCGGTCCGTTCGCGGGTTCTGGTGCGAACCGAACCCGGGGGTGTTCGGCTCATCACTAATCAGGAGCAGTAGATCACTGTCGTGTCACTGGTAGCCCATCCCCCCCACAGTTAGAATCACTCCCTAGGACACACTTAACCCCTCTGTTCTGTTCTCTGTTCTGCCACAACTCCTTAAGCTGCTCGGTCCCCATTCACACATCTGGTTAAAGTTTGAAGGCCGCTCACACCTGTATAACCTAAAGTGGTTCTAAAGCTTTAAAGTGGTTGTTAAGGTTTTTTAATAAAAATAACAAACATGTTATACTTACCTGCGCTTTGCAATGATTTTGCACAGAGCAGCCCCGATCCTCCTCTTCTGGAGTACTCCACCGGCACTCCCTAGGACACACTTAACCCCTTCCCTGCCAGTGTCATTGACACAGTAATCAGTGCATTTTTTTAGCACTGATCGCTGTATAAATGACAATGGTCCCAAAATAGCATCAAAAGTGTCCGATGTTTCCGCCATAATGTTGCGGTCATGATAAAAATCGCAGATCGTACGCCATTACTAGTAAAAAATAAAAATAATAAAAATGCCATAAAACTATTCCCTATTTTGTAGACGCTATAACTTTTGCGCAAACCAATCAATATACGCTTATTGTGATTTTTTTTACCAAAAGTATGTAGAAGAATACGTATCGGCCTAAACTGAGGAAAAAATGTATTTTTTGGGGATATTTATTATAGCAGAAAGTCAAAATTGTCGCTCTATTTTTGTTTGTAGCACAAAAAATAAAAACCGCAGAGGTGATCAAATACCACCAAAAGAAAGCTCTATTTGTGGGAAAAAATAGACATCAATTTTGTTTGGGTACAGCATCGCACGAGCGCGCAATTGTCAGTTAAATCAACGCAGTGGCGTGTCGCAAATAATGGCCTGGTCATGAAGGGGCGGGGGGGGGGGTGAACCTTCTGGAGCTGAAGTGGTGAAGTGGCCTTGTAGACAACACTACGCTTACTCACCGGTAGTGTCCATACAAGCTTTCCTTGGCCGGGCTCCTTAGTTCCATAGAACCCTAATCCTCTGTTGGGTTCTCTAACCGCTGCCTTAGTGCATAGGGGACTTAACAGCTCAATTAAAGCACCCTGTCTTGCCTTACAAAAGAACATTGATTTAGTGATGTTATGACAATGGGAGAATAGGCCCATTATCTATTGCTGGGAAAAATGTTTGTCAAGACAGATGCTCAGATCGATATCGTAAACCAACATCACAGCCACCTATCACACTGACCATGAGGTCCTTGGAACATACAGCAGTTAGCAAAAACGACATAATGAGTGATTTTTTTTTTTAAATGCAGGCTGAAAGCTTAGGAGAATCCGCGGTTTACTGAAAATGAAACATTAACAAGTGGACAGTAATTTTAAAGCGCAATTAACCACTTGACCTCCAGAAGGTTTACCCCCCTTTCCTGAGCAGGCCATTTTTTGCGATACGGCGCGGCGTTATTTTAACTGACAATTGCGCAGTCATGCGACACTGTACCCAAATAGATTTTTCCCACAAATAGAGCTTTCTTTTGGTGGTATTTGATCACCTCTGCAGTTTTTATTTTTTGCGCTATAAACTAAAAAAAACAAAAATTTTGAATAAAAAAACTATATTTTTTGCACAAATCATATCCAATAAAAAAAATGTAAAAAGTTTAAAGTGGAGGTCCACCCTAAAAAAATCTTCACACTAAAAAATCAAAAAAAATCAAAAAAAAAAATTAATAGAATTTTTTTTTTTTTTTATACTCACCCTAAATGCCTGTTGCTATGTGGAAGTCCCCTAATCTGCCGCTAATGTTCCTCTTCTCCGTCTGCCAGGGGCGGATCCAGAGTCTTTTCTCGGGAGGGGCACTGACAAAAAATATGTTTTTTTGTGGGAAATTTATCGGGGAAATGGCTGGTGTCAGCGCTTCAATCATCCCGGCACCATGGTTGTTAGGGTGTCAGGATGATTGAAGCGCATTATTTCTATTATTACATTGTAATATAAAATTAAATAGTTCAATGCAGAATCAGTGGGAGCCCCGAGTGTGTCACTTGCCACCGTCGCCTGCAATTAGTGGGAGCCCTGAGTGTGTCACTTGCCACGTGTTGCGGATGGTCACTTGCCATGTCACCTGCCACATCTTGTGGATTGTCACTTGCCACACCTTGCGGATTGTCATTTGCCACTCACCTGCCACACCTTGCTAATTGTCACTTGCCTGCCACCAGATGCAGATTGTCATTTGCCACGTCACCTGACACAATTTGCGGATTGTCACTAACTTGCCTGCTAAGGTGTAGTTTTGGTTGTCTCTTGCTGTGTCCCAGACTCCCAGAGTCAGGCAGCAGAGAGATAATGTAATCTCTCTGCTGCCTGCACAGTGAGGGCGGAAGTTACTGCAGGAATGCAGGGCAGGCACGGGCGGTGAGAGATGAGCCTGCTCTCTTACTCTCACCTGCGCTGCCAACACACTGAGCAGCACGGTCTGCCCACGAACCGCGCCGTCCGCCCACAAACCGCGCCGCAAGCGGAGCCGCCCGTGGAGCCGCCCGCTTTCTTACCCGTCTGTGGAGCCGCACGCTATCGCACCTGCCCGCAGAGCGGCCCGACGTGACTCACTGACGTCACTCGTTGCTAGACGCCAAGCGGCCCAGGCGTTAGCAACGAGTGCAGGGAAGAGGCTCCACCCACCTCCTCCTCCGCTCCTGGTATCGTGTCAGTGCGCCGCGTAACTACATTAGACCAGTCTCTCTCTCGGCGCCGCTGATCGGCTGATGTGAGAAACTGAGAGAGAGACTCAGAGAGGCAGCGGCAGCCGCAGAACAAGTACTGTATATACTCGAGTATAAGCCGACCCGAATATAAGCCGAGGCACCTAATTTTACCCCAAAAAACTGGGAAAACGTATTGACTCGAGTATAAGCCTAGGGTGTCCATCTGCATGCCTCACTGTGCCTCACTTTGCCTCACTGTGCCCATGCCTCACTGTGCCCATGCTTCACTGTGCCCATGACTAGACTGATGTTTAACATGGGAGTCTAGAGAAGGAGTGCCCGGCTTTGAAAAATCGGTTCTCCCCTGCCGTAGGTCTCCCAGAAGCCAATCTTTGCATACTTGTAGAGAAGACATGGGGCTACATGTGTGCCAAGTTTGGGGTCCAGGGGACCTAGGACTGGTCAGTACCGGGTCCGCAAAATCACCAGAGAAATTACTGTTTAACATTGGAGTCTATGGAAGGGGTGCCCGGCTTTGAAAAATTGGTTCTCCCCGGCTGTAGGTCTCCTAGACACCAAACTTTGCACACTTGTAGATGAGACATGGGGCTACATGTGTGCCAAGTTTGGGGCCGGCCGGTAGCGGGTCCCCAAAGTCCGGGAGATCAGGCGCAAAAAAAAAAAACAGAGCAAGCAAGTGAGTGTGACAGATGGTCTCGGGGGGGGCAATTGCCCTGTTGCCCCCCCTGGATCCGCCCCTGCCATCCGCGGTGGCTCTCCTTCCACTTCCTCTTCTTGTGAATGGGCAGCGATGCCTTCTGGGAACTGTGTGTATCCCGGGAGGCAAGCCGCCCATTCACAAAGCGCCGTGCGAGTGGCGCAATGCGCAGTAGGAAACGGGCAGTGAAGCCTTACGGCTTCACAGCCTGTTTCCCCTACTCAGAATGGAGGAGCCGGGAGCCTGCCAGCAGCGATCGACATCGCGGGAGAGTAGGACAGGTAAGTGTCCTTATTAAAAGTCAGCAGCTACACTGTTAGTAGCTGCTGAATTTTTTTTTTCCTGCACCACCGCTTTAATTTCTTCATCAATTTATGCCAATATGTATTCTGCTACATATTTTTGGTAAGAAAATCCCAATAAGTGTATATTGATGGGTCTGCGCAAAAGTTATAGCGTCTACAAACTATGGGCTATTTGTATTTATTTATTTTGTATTTAATTTTTTTACTAGTAATGGCGGCGATCAGCAACTTATATCGGGACTACGATATTGCAGCGAACAAATCGGACACTTTTGACACTGAGGCCTCGTACACACGAACGAGTTTCTCGGCAAGAACCAGCAAGAAACTTGCTGGCAGAGATGTCTTGCCGAGAAATTTGTTCGTGTGTATGGTTTCTCGTCAAGAAAACCGACAAGTAATCTCAACGAGAAAATAGAGATCCTGCTCTCTATTTTCTCGTCGGCCTGTTTCTCGACGAGAAAAGTGAGTGTGTGTACACTTACCTGTCCTCCGGGAAGCCTGCGCATGTTCGAAATGAATTTGACGCATGCGCGGTAGCTTCCTAGGCAAAGGTAGGGTATACCAAGATGGCGGCGACGGCATTGAATGTGACGAGCGCATGCTCGTCGTAGTCGATGACGTCACCGCGTACGCTCCATTCAAAGAACCGCGGGTTCTTTGAATCGAGCGTGTATACACTCGGCCGGGACAAGTTCCTTGTCCAAGAATCTCGTCGAAAAAAACGACATGTTTTTTTCGACGAGAATCTCGGCCGTGTGTACGAGGCTTCAGGCTGGGTTCACACTGCCACACGGAGCGGCTCACAGCAGGGGTCCGGTGAGTCCCCGTTTAGCGTTTCAGGTCGGATTTCAGTCAGAATTTTGGGCTGAATTCGGACCTGAAACAGACCAGAAGACGCACAGGACTCCTGTGCAATTCGCTCCAGGGCCTCACCTAGGGTTGCCACCTTTTCAAGCCAAACCCGAACATTTTAGCGGCCTGGGACACCTTTGGGTGCCCCAAGGAGAGTAGTAATGTGGTGTGCATAGCGTGCCGCAGCGAACAGTGGGTGTGGCCAAATTGTTTTTTTTTACATCATCATCCTGCCACCCAGTGATGCTGAACTTTACCCAAAACAGCCGCCTGCAGTTCCCGGATGGCAACAGATTTGTGTGACTATCTTGGTTACTTGAGGAGCCACAGCCTGGTTTGAGAAAAGTGTCCGGGTTGCAGTCTGTCTGAAACCTGGACACATGATTCAAAACCCTGACTGTCCGGGTGAATCCTGGACAGGTGGCAACCCTAACCTCTCCAGAGATGTGTGAACCGGCTCCATTGAGAGGCGGTCACAATCTCCTGACATGCAAATTGGATGCAAATTCACAATAGTGTGAACCCAGCCTTATACAGTGATCGGTGCTAAAAAAATATGCACCGTCACTGTACTAATGACACTGGCTGGGAATGGGTTAACATCAGGGACGATCAAAGGGTAAACTGTGTGCCTAGGTTGTGCTTACTCATTGTGGGGAGGTGCTTTGACTAGGGGAAGGCAAAGATCCATGTTCCTGGTTTGCAGAAACTCAGGATCAGCACATTTCCCTCTGAGAGAATGACAATCTGCCTTGTTTACATAGGCAGATTGTCGTTCTGCCTGTGTCCTGTGTAATCGGGTGCCGGCGGACATGGAGACTGTGGTACCCGCCCCTGAGCTCCCACTGGGTAGAATCATGTGCGCCCTAGACCCAGAAGTGTCAGATCATGTACTAGGCACAGTAAATGTATGGTGGGCAGTCCAGAAGTGGTTAAACCAAAATCAAAAATGTAATATATTGCATCTGACCAATTCTTAGATGTAGTGGCTGCATTAGTTGTCTTAAGACTCCTTGGTTAATCGGGGCTTCCTGATTGGCCAGGTGGAGAATGAGGAAGACAATAGCGAATATTAATTCGCTATTTCCACACAAGTGGGTAGGCTCGGGACGCAGTGCACTGCGCCCCGTGCCCACCCTTTTTTGAAGCCAATTACAGCCTTATGCCGCGTACACACGATCGTTTTTAATGTCATTTTCAAAAACGACATTTTTCTCGAAGTGATTTTTCCTGTTTCCTCTCAAGCCTGTCTTGCATCCACACGATCATTAAAAAAAACGCTCGAGTAAAGAGCGGTGACGTACAACACGTAGGACGGCACTATAAAGGGGAAGTTCCGTTCGAATGGCGCCACCCTTCATGTTAGTAAAGTTTGTTGAGCGACGATTCGCGCTTTTCAGCCCCGTGCTTTTCAGTCCGTTACAGCGTGACGAATGTGCTATCTCCATTATGAACACTGGTTTTACCAGAACGAGTGCTCCCGTCTCATACTTGATTCTGAGCATGCGCGTTTTTTTCCCCTCGTAAAAGCATACACACTACCGTTTTTCATGTCGTTAAAAAAAACGACATGAAAAACGACGTGAAAAAATAGAGCATGTTCCAATTTTTTTAGCCCGTTTTTCACGTCGTTAAAAATGCTCTAGAGCCCACACACAATCGTTTTTAATGCCCAAGTTAAAAAATTGCATTTTTAACGACGTTAAAAACGATTGTGTGTATGCGGCATTAGGCTCTAATCATGTGCTTAAAAAAAAATCCATTGAAATCCATGCGTCCGACGCCATGCATGTAGATTAGGGGGCCGGACACACGAATAGGGTGGACGGCACCCCTGCACCCTGCGTTACAGGCAATTTTGAAAAAAACAAAACAAAATTTTTTTACTTTCTGCTATAAAACACATCCAATAAAAAAAAAATGTAAAAAAAAAAAATGTCTTCATCAATTTAGGCCAATATGTATTCTGCTACATATTTTTGGTAAAAAAATCCCAATAAGCGTATTGGTTTACGCAAAAGTTATAGCGTCTACAGACTATGGGATATTTTTATGGAATTTTTATTTATTTATTTTACTAGTGTAGCAATACCCCCGCAGGGGCCGCTGGTTTAAGATTTTGGGCCTGCCGGTACCTTACTGTTCAGCACGTCCGTCCTAGGGGTCTTCCTTGAAGAGTTGTTCACAAATGTCTGCACCAAACATTCAGTCTCTTTTTCTCAAGGGTTTTATTAAGAATTTCCAGACAGAGAGATGGAGGGTTAGGGGAGATTCAGGTACCTTAGCTTTGCGGATCATGGGTACTTTCCTTAGTCCAGAGGGCCAACAGCTTCCACACTGGATCTAGCATCCACCGCATAGGCCTCTCTCACTGACCTAGCAGCCGGTGCGAAGCTCGTTCAAAAATTCTCTGCCACAGACTTGTGTAAACACACACTTGGTAAAGTTCCGAAACACAACACACAGTGCCAGGATCTTTCAGCCAGGCCGGCAGCACTGTGAGGTAGATTTGATCTGGATAAGTCCTCCAATTGAGTCCTCAATTGCCCGGTCCCTTCCCGCAGGCAAGGCGACACAGGACCATCTCTGGATCAGTAGGCCCCAGCAACTCCTGGGCCTACTCTAAGTAACGGAACCTTGGGGGGTCTGCAGGCCCCGAGGCAGAAAACTGCTAACACATCCCTGAGGCCAGGAGGGCCGTCAGATCAGGATTGGAAGACCCCGCCAAAACGGTGTCTGCCCCTTAAGTACCCTCTCCCAGAATGCACAGAGGGGTGACCAATCCCACTGAGCTGCTTCTGGGCAAGAGGTACCCAATACATTTAGCCTGCTGCATTTCCAACCCTGACCTGTGGTGACAGCGACCCCCACAGTCAGGTGGAAAATGTGCAACCCAGCTGAACTGGAACAGAGACCCAAAATTTGGTAAATCATTCTGAGTGAGTGAGTGAGTGAGAACTTGTATAGCGCTGCAATTGTGAACTAAATTGCCTCAAGGCGCTTGGCATCCAGTGTCGTTGAGATCGTTAGAAGAGATGGGTCTTTAGTTTTTTCCGGAAGGTCCGATGGTTTTCTTCCATGCGGATGTTTGTGAGTAGCGCATTCCAAAGCCTTGGTCCTTGGACAGCAAACCTTCGTTCTCCCTTGGCTTTGTAGCGCGTCTTGGGGATGTGGAGGAGGTTTTGGTTGGTTGATCGAAGGTCGCGAGTAGTGGTGTAGTGTTTTATTTTTTCGCATAGATATTGAGGTGCTTTTCCTTGTGCACATTTGTGGGTGAGGCAAAGGGTCTTGAATGTGACCCGATCCTTTATGGATAGCCAGTGGAGGCTTCTCAGGGATGATGTGATTGATTCCCAGGGTTTTTTCCCACTTACCAGTCTGGCCGCTGTGTTTTGGATGACTTGTAGAGCTGAACTATAACTCAGATAACTAAATTTACACTAGCGCCTACCCAATAGGAGCAGAGCTCGTAATGTCGGTGATCAGCATCTTATAGCGTCTTATAGTGGGACTGTGATATTGCAGTGGCACTGGCAGCGCCCCCCCCCCCCCCCCCCCCAGACCCGGAAGTGCAGAATCATGTACTAGGTACGTGATGCTGCGAAAGAGAGCCACCGTGCCGCTGTATATGTAAGTTATACGGTCACAAGCAGTTAAAGAACATGGAACAATAACAGACTTACTGGTGGGACCAGGTGAAAAGAAAAAAAAAAAAGTAAAAAAAAAGAAAAAGAAAAAGAATGCAGCCACCACGTCTAAGAACTGGTAAGCAGCAAAATCATAAATGTTTGTTTTTGTGTGTCATACCACCTATATTCATATATACAGTAAAAATATAAAGCAGATATTTTATTGGTACTGATTCAAAATGACATGTATACATTAAAAAGCACAGGTTACAGCATATGTACAGATTAAACTTGTGATACAATCTTACATATGTTCCCATATACAAGTGTCCAATAATCACCAATGTTCCCACGCATTGCCAGGTATTTCAATTTACCATTCTATCTATTAACCAGATAATATGGTGGGAAAAGGATTATCGCTTGATGCTTTTCGCACAATGATGCTTCCTCAGGAGGTATGGGGTGAATATCAGATGTAATAGAATAGATGTCTGAAAATGGAAATAATGCAGTCTGGTAAAAAAAAAAAAATTATGAAGGAAGGATTATCTTTTAGCACATGACAGTGAATAGGTGTTCCTGGATTGCTATGATTACATATGATCTCCATCCCCAGGGATGATTTATTTTCTTCTTTCAGACATCTATTCTATTACGTCTGATATTCATCCCATACCTCTGAGGAAGCATAATTGTGATAAATGCGCCAGGAAGATGTTTCTTTTCCCATTGTATAATATGGATAATGGATAGCATATTATATTTACTATCATTTTATAAGAGCAGAATACCTGGCAATGCATGGGAACGGTGGTGACAATAGGAGCCCGGTATGTGGGAACGTGTGTAAGATTGTATCACAAGTTTATTCTGTACATGTGCTAGTGCGTTTTTTAATGTACAGGTATGCATGTTATTTTTAAACTGTATATAGCGATATTGTGCAAAAAAAATAAATTATATATATATATATATATATATATATATATATATTTATGGTCGGAGCCCTCTGTCTGAAGAGATATGGATCACATAAACACGTCACAAGACTAACAACACAAATAAGACCTGAAGTGTGGCCTGGCCTTTTGTACGGTATGCCAAATAAAGGGGCCATACCTGAATAGAAGTAATAGATAATTCTGCTGAGAATTGGTTGTAGAGGAGTGCCCTAGAAAAGGGAGATATGGGTGGGTGGGTACCGCGCACTACAGCCGACACTGACCCTGGTGGATGGTCTGTATAAGTACCCCTCGAACTCCTCCCATAATTTCAGGCTAGCATACTAGCCTTCCTATTTATGGTCGGAGCCCTCTGTCTGAAGAGATATGGATCACATAAACACGTCACAAGACTAACAACACAAATAAGACCTGAAGTGTGGCCTGGCCTTTTGTACGGTATGCCAAATAAAGGGGCCAAAAAGTCACACAAGGTTAGGAAGGAATTGTTCTATTATGACAGGTAAACCACTATAGAGCGAGACTGTTAAAGGCTCGTGATATTTCTGCCTGAGGATCGGGAATGTGTCGGGCGAAACACAAGGATTTCCACCTGCCCATCTTCCTTATTGTGTGGTCAGGAACTCTGTTTCGTGATGTTGTTGGGGCTGCTCTAATGCGAAAGCAAGTCCTGAGTAACACCCTGGGTTAAGGCCCGAGATGCTCAGGGGTGTTCTGACGTGGCTGATGAACTGTTTCCCGCTTAGGGGTTCAGTTGGGAAAGGTAGTAGAGGGCTGTCCTCTGATGGATCGGACAGCCGAGTTTACCGATTGCACCAGAACGGCCATGGCGTTATGTGTCCTGAAAGGTTTAATGTCTACTCCGGGACCGGGTTGTATTGTTTCCGATACCGTCGGGTGTAGGATGAAATGACTTTGGTGGCGAGACGGGTGGTGCCTGAGTAGTACTTGGCATTTAGGGCTGGTGATAGTAATTCGCCGGGCCGTGAGACCGTAACAAGGCTAGGTAAATGGCTGCTTGATTTACCAGGCTGGGCCATAGACCGAAGGGGGAACGTGAAGGATAGCAGACATGTCCCGGAGAATGGTGCTGGTCACTGGTAAGCGTTCGGTACTGGAGTGTGGTTGCCGCCACCTGTAGTGTGTTGGCAGATCAGGATGCATTGATGAGGGAGGTAGCACCATGGAGGTGTTATCCGATTCCAAAGTTGGCTGGGACTAATGTGGGATGCCGGACATGGACGAGTCGGCTCCGGGCTTCTGTGAAAGGATGTGGCATGGTTAGGCGGGATAGCGCGTCGGCCGAGGTGTTGCATTGGCCAGGGATGTGGACCCTGAGGCTACTGAGCTGACGTTGTAGGGAAAGTAGCAACAGCCTGCGTGGGAAGGACATGACGGATAATGATTTATTGACCTGCCTTTGTTAATGACTGTGGCTGTAGCCTGGTTGTCTGTGGCGAACATGGCGGTCTGTCCTGCCCGGGGCTGCCCCGTACTAGTGTTGCTGCGACTATGGGGTAGATCTCAAATAGAGAGGAGGACTGACTAAAAGCGGAATTGTGAGCATCTCTGATGGATCGGATCTCCTGAAACCAATGATGGCCAAAAATTGCAGCGAAGCTTGTGGAAGCTGCTACGTCCGTGGTCATCTGAGGTGACGAAGAGGATGCTGATGGGATAAACAAGGGTCTACCTATCCGGTCTCAAGGAATTGGTCCCCCATGGCCAGCTCCTGCTACGGAGGCTGCGTCTAGCTTAATGACTTGGTCAACGTCTCGTGCCTGGGAGAGGAACACTAAGAAGCGTGCGATAAAGGAACGCCCTTGAGGGACGATCCTCATCGTGGTTTGAGCATGCCCAGTAGGGATTGTAGCTGTGGGTTAGTGCCCCCCTGCGTGTCGGTAGACGTATGGATGACTGTCCTGATGCGGGTCAATCTACCGAGAGGTGGGCTGGCCCGCATGGCGCGTTTGTCTAGAACGATTACCAGGAAGGAGATGAACTGTGCCGGTTTTCCTACTTTCTTCACGGTTATGGGCACGTCAAGGTTTTAAAGACCTCTCTTGGATTTCTTAGATCTCACAAGATTTCTAAACCATCGGGAGAACTCCTGTGAGGGTATGCAGGAGTTTGACTGGGTAGTTTTGGAATGAGTCAGGCAGTGTAATGAGTCTGGTGTGGAACCCTGTAGTGCCCCCTGCACTAATACACTAAAATAATAAAATAAACAAAATAAAAAATATCGTGCAATCCCATATACCCAATGCTATACCCACAGTTGATCCAGAGGAAGGCAAAAAACCCCAGCGGAGCATGATCCAATTTGCTACAGCAGGGGAAAAAATTCCTTCCCGGTCCCCCGAGAGGCAATCGGATTTACCCTGGATCAACTTTACCTAGACTGTTAGTACTCAGTTATATTATGTACGTTTAGGAAAGCATCCAGGCCTGGTTGCCAGTGTGGTCACTGAGGCGTGTAGCTGAGTAAATGCCGAGGATATCGACTGCAGCGGAATTTGTCTGGTAGAGTTGCCGCTGGTTATGGAACGGCAGCCTAACAGCTTGGTTTTCCTGGCCGTGGCCGGGTAGGGGATGCCCCTACGGCGTAGTTCGGCCGTAAGCCTGGGGATGGTCCAGCCCTGAGGGACTGTGTGGAGTCGTCCGCTGAACCCGAACGTGGTGATGGTGGGATGAAGGTAAAGTCATCGCAGTCGGTCTGCGATATGTTGGGGGCTGGAGAAACGAGAAAGAAAAAGGGGGGGGGGATGTATGTTTATAGAGTGAGATGCCAGGTATGGAGGGGATAGAGGAGGTACGAAAGTGGGTAGGGAGAAGGAAGGGAGGATGGACAGAATAAGGAATGACAGGCGCAGAGGATAGCCAAGTTTTGCGTACGAGCGCTTGTTGAGTGAAATTTAGAAAACTCAAAAGACTGCGTGGCAACCGAGGTGAGCCAGGAGGTGACTGGCTAGGTAACCGATAGCTCGGGTGCCGCCTGTGCTTGGCACAGACTGATGAACCAGAGCCCCCAGGGCGTACTGGGGCGAGTAGCTGAAGTCTGGTATGCTAAGTAGGAATGTTTCGATCTGTAGTCTAGTGACGTGTGGTCGGTCTGCCAACTCCTGCACTGCCAGCAAGGTGGATGTTGGTGACCTTGTCTGCGTAGTGAAGGATCTCGGATCGGCTTCGAAAACAGAGTGTCGTGCGTAGAGGTATGTGACAGTTGCTAGCGCCTGATGAGCGGTCGAATTGTGTATGTGAAGACTCGGATGTCGTGAAAGAGTGCGGAGAGAAAGCAAGGAGGGGCCTTGCGTTTACGCACCTGACTTGAGCCCTGTCTTGGTTGAGGTCGAGACATGGGTCGACCGGGACCTGTGAGGAGGGTGACATGGAGATATATATATATAATCCTTTTTTTTTTTTTTTTTTTATTATTATTTATATATTTTTTTTTATTTATTTATTTATTTATTTATTTATTTTTTATTATATATATATATATATTTTTTTTTTATTTATTTATTTATTTATTTATTTATTTATTTATTTTTAAGTTTTTTATTTTTTATTTATTTATTTATTTTTTTATTTATATTTGTTTTTTTTTTTTTATTATTTATTTATTTATTTGTTTTTTTTTTTTTATTATTATTATATATATTTTTTTTTTTTCTTTTTTTGTAGGCCTGAAGAGTTGTGGGAGCGGTAGGTAGCTCCAGGTGAAGAAGTGTGTAAGACCCCTGCCCCTTTTTTTTTTTTTTTTTTTTTATTATATATATATATATATATATATATATATATATTTTTTTTTATCGGGAAATATCGTCCGACCTGGATTGCAGGGTGGACGGGATGGAAACTCAATCTGAACTGACGTGTGTGGTGGAAAGGGATAGAGAAATCGGTGAGTAGCCATTTGACTACTGGAGGAGGTGAGTGGCTGGTGTGCAACCACTCGTCGAATGCTCGCAGCGCTTGCGAGGAACAAATGCCTTAAGGAGACGAAAGAAGAAGAGTTTGTGACTTTCAAGTGTGTGGGGATGGCCGTTTCGTGATGAAACGGGAGTGGTAAGTAATGCGTGTGTATAGCGGCTTGGGGTTCGAATCATTGTGGCCGATGCTACGGCTGGATTCGTAACGTTCTGAGACGTTCGACGTTGGGCCGCGAACGAATTGGTTGTTTCAGCCGAGGATCCGAAACTTGGAGCCGATGCTACGACTGGATTCGGATCGGTTAAAGAAGTTTACTGCTGAAGATCGGAGCGGTATGCGCCGGTGGTGCGACTGTGACTCGACCGATTGAAAATGCCATAGAGCCGAAAAATTGAGCCGCTGCTACGACTGAATTCGGATCAGCTCGAAAGTTCGATGTTTGTGGACCCGAGCCGACGAGCCGGTGGTGCGACTGGGCCCAGATCGGCCATGTAAGCGGAGGATCCGAACCTTTGAGCCGATGCTACGACTGGGTTCGGATCGGATAGGAGGGTCTGTTGCTAGAGATCTGAGTCGATTGAGCCGGTGAAGCGACTGGATTCGGATCGCTTGGGAATGCCATTGGTTCGAAAGTTTGAGCCTATGCTACGACTGAATTCGGATGGTTTGGCGGTTCGATGTTTGTAGGTCCGAGCCGATGAGCCGGTGGTGCGACTGTGCTCGGAACCAACGTGGATGCCAGAGATCCGAATCTCTAAGCCGATGCTGTGCCTGTATACGGGCTGATAACGGGTGCAAGGCGGGGATTTGAATTTCCCGGGTCCGAATCGTAGCGCCGGAGATACGGCTGGATTCGGACGGGTGTTCGATGTTTCGAAGTTGAAGGGGCTTGTGATTGTCGAGGGTCCGGCCTGTAGTGCCGATTGTTAGCGACAAGAGCCGGCCCAGACTGTTTGGTGTATGGTGTAAGTAGGAGGTGTGGGGCATCAGTAAGGTGAAGGGAGAGTATCGTAGGAGGTGTAGGGCATCAGTGACTAGGGATAAGGAAGTGCAGTGTGGGATACCAGTCCGACGACTGGGTATCGGATGTGCGACTGAGGCGTGAGCTTTGCGAGCTGTGAGTAATTCGTACAACAGCTCTGAGAGCCGTAGTGTCTGGACGGACCGTTACCGGTGGCAACGTGGGTGTGACAGGGTACGAAAACAACTGGACTAGTCGATAAACATACGATGCAGACGGAAAACACGGGGTTATGAACCGTGTGATTTTGTAAAAGAAGAAACGTGTACCGGCGCTACGATTCGTACGAACAGTAACGGCCGGTCCTACCTGCGACCGCGAGCGGGGATACGATCAACTGCGAGCGAAGCTGGAAGGTACGAAAGCAGCTACACGAACGTTGCGAGTCGTAAGGCGTCGGCTGATGACGACGAATACCGCGCACTACAGCCGACACTGACCCTGGTGGATGGTCTGTATAAGTACCCCTCGAACTCCTCCCATAATTTCAGGCTAGCATACTAGCCTTCCTATATATATATATATATATATATATATATATATATATATATATATATATATTATATTGCAGCTTTTTAGACATGGAGGCTGCATTTGTTTTCTTTTTTTATTTAGTATTTCTTTCCTTTATTTTTAACCTGTTGTTCCTGACAGTAGAGCCGTTGTTCTATCAGATTAACAAACCTGTCAGATAATGTAATGGAAGTGATGTTCCGTCAGCTGCACATGCGTTCCACCGCTACCAGGTTTGCTCATCTGACAGAACATCTGCAGTCAGAAGGCGGCAGCGGACATCTTACTACACCCAGCTATGTCTTGAATTTCAGAGTAATTTTAGCAATAAAGTGAGAGGATATAAATAAATATAGTACATTGACACCTGTGAAGCAGTTTGGATGTTACATTTTGAAAGAAGGTGGACGCCAGCAGTAGGAAGGTGGCGCAGGCCTTGTTGGTACACCCTGCACTGCTCAGCGCTAAACCTTTAAAGGGGTTGTAAACCTTCATGTTTTTTCACCTTAATGCATCCTATGCATTAAGATGATAAAACACCTTGCAGTGTCCAGTCCCCCAGCCCCCCCATTTTAACTTACCTGAGCCCCGAATTTCTGTGGGCACGATCCCACGTCGCTCTCTCCACGGGTTCTCGGCTCTTCATTGGATAGACTGATAGCAGTGCAGCCATTGGCTCCTGTTGCTGTCAATCAAATCCAATGACGCGTGCGCCGGGGTGTTGGGGCCGAGTCATACACACGGCGTCTATGGACGCCGAGTATATGACACAGGAGCGCGCCTGCAAGGTAACCCCCTCGGGAGAGAGCTTCCCAGAGGGGGTTATCTAATGCAGGGAGGAGCCACAAGAGCCACCGTGGGACCCCAGAAGAGGAGGATCAGGGCCACTCTGTGCAAAACAAACTGCACAGTGGAGGTAAGTATGACCAGAAAAGGAGGACCCTTGCACAGAACAGGTAAGTATAACATATTTGTTATTAAAAAAAAACCTTTATAATTTAATTTGGCCCTGAATATTGGTTTGCAGGAACTTTTGACACCTCCCTGAAAATAAATTTAACACATTGAAATAAGGAAATATCCAATCCTAAAAGTGTAAAATGAAATAGACAAGTTATAAATGACATAAATGTAATAAAATACATCTTACCAATCATTAGAAGTGGTGGCTGCATTTGTTTTATTTTTTAGGCTTTTTTTCCCTCTAGTTTCACCTGGTGATCTGGCCAGTAACACACCTCCTGTATTAGAACGCCCCCACTCTGGATGAAGGAGAAAAGGGGGCACCTTTTTTCCCCCTCTGTTTTCACCTGGTGATTTGGCCAGAATAAGGAGTTAATTAAGGCTGATTAGAGTAAATTACAGGTTATTAAGGGATTAAAAAGAGGAACATTTAATAAAAAACTTTTTTTGTACTTGACAGGTTGTTTTAAACTGACTTCATCTGCAGATTGAAGGTCATCCCTTTGATCTGTAGATGTATAAACAGAAAGATTCCAAAAAGAAACAATGTTTCTTTTTATCTTTCTGTTTTTAGCGGCTGAGCAATGTTGTTGATAAACGTGGCCCGGCTGCTTTTTTTTCTTTGACAGCTCCAATTGCAAGGACTTAGTTTACACTTCACCTGTCTATAGGGGAACCCCACTGAGAACTGAATGAGTCATCAGTTGCTAAGGACGTGGCGCAGCCCTGCTCTTTACCCCTTCCCGACCAGCTACTGCAGTTATACTGCAGCAGGTTGGCTCCCCTGGGCGAACCGTCGAATCTGTACTTCGGTTCGCCATTTGACCACTAGGGGGTGCACGCGGCGTGACGACGGAGCCCAGAACGTGCCCGTCGGGCACCCGTGATCACTCCACACAGAGACAGAATGGAGATCTGTCAATGTAAACAGACAGGTCTCCGTGCTGTCAGGGGTGAGGAGAGCGATCTGTTGTTCATACTAATTATGAACAACGATCAGTCTCCTCACCCAGGCAGTCCCATCCCCCCACAGTTAGAATCACTCTGTAGGTAACTCAGTTAACCCCTTGATCGCCCCCTAGTGTTAACCCCTTCCCTGCCAGTGACATTTACACAGTAATCAGTGCATTTTTATAGCACTGATCGCTGTATAATTGTCAATGGTCCCAAAAATGTGTCAAAAGTGTCTTATCTGTCCGCCGCAATGTTGCAGTCCGGCTAAAAATCGCTGATCACCGCCATTACTAGTAAAAACATTATAATAATAAAAATGGCATAAATCTTTCCTCTATTTTGTAGACGCTATAACTTTTGTGCAAACCAATCAATATATGCTTATTGCAATTTTGTATTACCAAAAATATGTAGAAGAATACATATCGGCCTAAACTGAGGAAAAAAATGCGCTTTTTTTAAAAAAAATTGGGGATATTTATTATAGCAAAAAGTACAAAATATTGTGTTTTTTTCAAAATTGTCAGTCTTTTTTTGTTTATAGTACAAAAAATAAAAACCGCAGAGGTGATCAAATATCACCAAAATAAATCTCTAATTGTGGAAAAAGAAGATCGCCAATTTTGTTTGGGTACAGCGTCGCACGACCGCGCAATTGTCAGTTAAAGCGTTGCAGTGCCGTATTGCAAAAAATGGCCCGGTCATTGAGCAGCCAAATCTTCCGGGGGCTGAAGTGGTTAACAACCTATAATTGCCGGCTTTTTTTTTGTACATTTCTGCTGTCAGTGGAGGAATCCTGCTGACATCTGAAAGTATTGGAGCATTTGCACGAGTACCAATACTTGTGCAAATGCTTAGTATCGGAACAGATACAGGTATCAGTATCGGCACAGATACAGGTATCAGTATCGGTGCAACCTAAGAACTGGTAAGCTGCAATATAAAAAAATTAGGGCGGTTACTGATTAAAATTTTCGTGTTCGATTAATCTATTTTTTTAAAATCGATTAATCAACTAATTTTGATTAATTATAACGCACATACAGTTTTTCCAATTTTCCACATCTCCCCCCATACCGTAATATCCACATCTCCCCCATACTGTAATGTCCACATCTCCCCCATACTGTAATGTCCACATCTCCCCCCATACCGTAATGTCCACATCTCCCCCATACTGTAATGTCCACATCTCCCCCATACCATAATGTCCACATCTCCCCCATACTGTAATGTCCACATCTCCCCCATACCGTAATGTCCACATCTCCCCCATACCGTAATATCCACATCTCCCCCATACTGTAATGTCCACATCTCCCCCCATACTGTAATGTCCACATCTCCCCCCATACCGTAATGTCCACATCTCCCCCATACTGTAATGTCCACATCTCCCCCATACCATAATGTCCACATCTCCCCCATACTGTAATGTCCACATCTCCCCCATACCGTAATGTCCACATTATCCCCCCATACCGTAATGTCCACATCTCCCCCATACCGTAATGTCCACATCTCCCCCATACTGTAATGTCCACATCTATTCTCCCCCATACTGTAATGTCCACATCTCCCCCCATACCGTAATGTCCACATCTCCCCCATACCGTAATCTCCACATCTCCCCCATACTGTAATGTCCACATCTATTCTCCCCCATACTGTAATGTCCACATCTGCCCCACATACTGTAATGTCCACATCTCCCCCATACCGTAATCTCCACATCTCCCCCATACCGTAATGTCCACATCTCCCCCCATACCGTAATGTCCACATCTCCCCCATACCGCAATGTCCACATCTCCCCCATACTGTAATGTCCACATCTATTCTCCCCCATACTGTAATGTCCACATCTGCCCCACATACTGTAATGTCCACATCTCCCCCATACCGTAATGTCCACATCTCCCCCATACTGTAATGTCCACATCTCCCCCATACTGTAATATCCACATCTCCCCCATACTGTAATGTCCACATCTGCCCCACATACTGTAATGTCCACATCTCCCCCATACTGTAATGTCCACATCTCCCCCCATACCGTAATATCCACATCTCCCCCATACTGTAATGTCCACATCTGCCCCACATACTGTAATGTCCGTGTAGCGACCTCACCCCATCTCTTTCTTCTAGGGGTATCACACATGACAGGGTGAGATGCGCTACGGCCCATGTCCTCCCCATAGCTGTGGGTGAGGTGAAGGCCAGTACCAGATATTTCCTCGGGCCTGTGTGCTTCTGTCAAGGATTAAGTCCTGCTGTGCCAACACTTCCCTTTGCTCCCATTAACCAGAGTTCCACACACCGATCACAGTCCAACTCTTGTTTTATTGCATAACTCACAATAAACAGTGCTTCAATAGCCAACTGGTTGGGACTCAATAACAGTTTGATACAGGGGAATGAGCAGGTCGAGGCACTATCCTGATTGTCAGCTAAACCACTGTGGTTTCACCAGCGGTTACTATAGCCTTGGCTAGAAAGGACTTAGAACTTGAGAGTCTCTACCAGCGACTCAAGAGAACGTAGATAGGAGTACCTTCGCTGCGTTGTGGCCCCTGTCAGGGGAAGATGTCCCTCCAAGGGAGTTACCGGAGGCCCATCCGTCACTGGGTTGATGCTGCTCAGGACTCTCCGAATGGGTAACCTCCCCAGCCTCCTCACCTCAGACACGGGCCCCATCCACTTCAGGGACCCCCGGACTTCTCCACCCTCGCAGGACCCAGTCAAAGTCACTGGGCCCCAGGCCTCCTGGTTTAGCACCTCACCCCAGGCCGAAGGTGCCCGGGATGGACTCCAACTCCACTCCGGTCAGGCCTAGGGCACCTGAGCCGGAACTCCGAACCGCCTGCACCCAGGCCTAAGGTGCCTGGGTGCGTGATGAAGGACCTCCACAAGAGCAAGACCCCGTGACCAGGGCGTCTCCCCCTTTTATCCCCTCCAATGATGCCACGGCATGTTCCCCGCCCTCGCCGTACCATCTCTGAGAAGGGACAAAAAGGACAGCACTATGGCGGCAAATCTACCTCGAACCGGCAGGCATCTGCCACCCACAGGCCAAGGAGATTATTACACCGCCCAACCCTCCACGAATACAAATGGTCCAATTACTCCCATACTTTACACACCTGGACCACACTACCACCCAGGTGTACCCCACCTAAACTTAGAGACCCCGCTACATCCACATCTGCCCCACATACTGTAATGTCCACATCTGCCCCATACTGTAATGTCCACATCTGCCCCACATACCGTAATGTCCACATCTCCCCCATACTGTAATGTCCACATCTGCACCACATACTGTAATGTGCACATCTGCCCCCCATACTGTAATGTCCACATCTTCCCCTCATACAGTAATGTCCATATGTGCTCCCATACAGTAATGTCCACATCTCCCCACATCTCCCCCATACCATAAAATCCAGGCAGAACCATCCGCACACTCGCAGAGTAGACGGCACAAGCAGGCGGCTGATGATGACGTCAGTGCGCCGCTACAAGGCCGCCGGGTGGACCAAGATGGCCGCGGCTCCGGAGCTAGGCCGAAGCCGCGGCCTTTCCTATGGACGAGACCGTGGAGCTCACTCCGCGGATCGTCCTCGATGAAAATTATTTTGATCGATCAAAGAAATTAACGATTAATCGAACAATTAATCGTTAATTTCCGCAGCCCTAAAAAAAATGTTTGCTTTTGGGTTCAATACCGCTTTAAAATACAGCCCAGTTCTAAAGGGATGGATCTCTACATATGGGACCTGCCCCTGAAATCCAGAGACAGCTTGTGATTGCAATAATATTGACATTATCAGCACCATGTCAGCCATTCTCTGACTCCATGCACAGCATATGCTCGGGGACCCATCAATCCAGGGCCGCTGTTTGGTCCTTTGTAGTACAACGAGAAAAATATCATTTCATTATTCTGATACACAAAGGTTGCCAAGGAGACCCATCAACTTGCCAAACCTGAGTCTGTTTATGTTAGTTCAGGCGATAGTGAAACAATATATTTCCAGTAATGTACATAGAACATTTAATGTAGCAGAACGCATTATGACCTCACAGTCACCCATCAGAACATCAAAAGATTCACGTTTTCATAAAAGATGGATTTTCTGTGCCATGCAATGTTTGCAATATTTTATACCAGGAAGTTTTCCCATGTAATCATGTACTTACCTTTCCTTCCCCCTTTACTACTGTTCACTTTCCTGAGTTCTGTTCCTCTGCACATGCTTTCAAATGATCTGCATTATCAGGGATGATCTATATCAGGGCTCGACAAATCTTAGGCACCAAGTCGCCATGGTGACTAGAAATGTGCACTGCCGACGGCTCCCTCCCGCTGTGATCACACGCACAGCGGGAACCCAGCGGTGGGTACTGCGGACTCTATGTTTGCCGGCACCCGCCGATTGCTCAGTACACAGGCAGAACAGCGATCTGCCTATGTAAACAAAGCAGGTCACCATTCTGTCAGTAGGGAAGGCATAGATCCTGTGTTCCTGCAAAGCAAGGACACGGATCTATGTCTTCCCTTAGTAAAAGCACCTCCCCCACAGTACACAAACACTGGCTAGGAACACTGGTAACCCTTTGATTGCTCCTGATGTTAACCCCTTCCCAGCCAGTATCATTAGTACAGTTACAGTGCATATTTTTTTAGCACTGATCACTGTATTGGTGTCACTGGTTCCCAAAAAGTGTCAGTTTGTGTCCGATTTGTCCGCTGCAAGTCGCTGATTGTCGCAATTCCTAGTAAAAAAAAAATTAAAACAAATAAATATACAGTAAATATCCCATAGTTTGTATATGCTATAAAATTGGTGCAAATCAATATACACTTATTGTGATTTTTTTTTTTACCAAAATTATGTAGCAGAATACAAATTGACTTAAATTGATGAAGAAATTAGATTTTTTTCAAAAATTTATGATTGGATATATTTTATAGCAGAAAGTAAAAAATATATATTTTTTTCAAAATTTTTGGCCGGTCCCTAGGCACATCAGGCCATTCTCTTGGACTCCTGGGACATCAGGCCATTCCCTTGGACTCCTGGGATATCAGCGTCATCTAACCCAGGAGACTTTGGGTAGTCTAATAGTATAACAATAATTTGCGGTATTTCGAGACAGGAAATTACGCGATCAGGAGGAGTTAGGCACTGGGTTCTCTGTTGTTTGACAGGTTGCCATAACAATGGGGCGGGAACTTCCGCCACCACCGCCATTGTTATGGTAACCTGTAATAAACAAAGTGCGCAGGTGCGATATCAGGAGGTGCATGTTGAGTAGCCAGCTGCACCGAATCCTGGAAATACACAGGAGCAGGCTTCAGATGCCCACATCCTCGATGGCCCCTGCCTGATTCAGAGATCAAGTAAGAGATCATTGATTTATAAGTAAAAACTATGAGAACAGTTCTCACAATATCCAAATTAGATAGTATGAGTAATAAGAATGGTGGGGGTGGTTTTATAAAAAAAATTGCTTTAAAGCCATTGTGTTGCAGAAATAGAATTTTAACAGCAAATCTCTTTGTGAAAGGAGAGGACTAATGCTTACGTCTCCAGCAAGTGGTGTCTAGTATGTTCACTTTCTTAAAGAGCTACAGCTGCTAAAGTATCTCCAGCATCTGATGCATTTGTGGAGGTGTCATATGCCATGCCCACCTCTGTTAAATCCACTGGCCAGAGAGTAACTACAGTCCACAATAGTGAAATTGCATCCAGATGAAACCAGAGCACTCAGGAGGGACCATAGCATTTGCATACCTCCCAAATTTCTGACATGAGAAAGAAGGACACCTTCTAGCACAATGTGTTTAGGTAATGAGCACATGCTTGCCAAGCCCTTAATTCTGCAGACCATTAAGAATATACTGTGTATGCCAAATATAATAAGTTATACCCAGAATTGTTTTCTTCCGCCATTACTATTCCTTTATACAAGCTTTTCAAAATAGCACATAAGATAATTAAGAGAAAGGATGAAGATTTAGTGCAGATGCAGAATAATGCCTTGTACACACAATCGGAATTTCCGATGGAAAAAGTCAGACGGAGTTATTTCATCGGATATTCTGACCGTGTGTGTGCCCCATCTGACTTTTTTCCGTCGGAATTTAGAAAGAGAACATGTTCTCTTTTTTTCCGATGGAATAAATTCCTATCAGAAATTCCGTTCGTCTGTGTGGAACTCCGATGGAGAAAAAAACATGCATGCTCAGAATCAAGTTGACGCATGCTCGGAAGCATTGAACTTCATTTTAATCGGCTCGTCGTAGTGTTGTACGTCACCACATTCTTGACGGTCGGAATTTGGTGTGACAGTGTATATGCAAGACAGCTTGAACGGAATTCCGTCTGAAAAATCCGTGGGATGTTTATCCCGACGAAAAATCCGATTGTGTGTACAAGGCATTACACTTTTAATAGTTGAATAGTACATTTTCATATATATCTACACATCAGACCATAAGAGGGACAACTGAGGAGGACAAAGGGATTTGGTTCCAAATGAGGGACGGTTGGGAGGTATGTCATATGAGTGGGAGATGTTGAATATACGTTGGCAGCTATAGATCTTCAAGAAAACGAAGACTGGAGGTGCTTTTGCAGAGTGGCTTACTGTTACATTTTTAAAGTCATTTTAAAGTGTTGATGCTCCCAAAAGTGATATTTAAAGTACTGGTGGAGGCCGGTGGGCTCAGGAACTCACTGGTTTCTTGTATTTCTTTGGGACTCCAGCAGTGGGATCTTTTCTCTACAGTTCATTGGTATGTTCCAACTGTTCTTGCAACATTCTCAATGATAAAAGTAAATAAAGTCCAACTCTAAGTTTCTAAAACAAAATAAATAGTTAATGCCCCGAATCATTTAGCTCACTTCCTGTTGATCAAAGTGTCAGGGACCCACTCATGCTTGGCATCATTCACCTAACTTCCTGTAAGCCTAGGCATCAAAGACCCACCTCCTGCCTAGCATCATTCAGCCCTCATCCTGTGAGACCAGACATCAAGAACCCAGCCCTTGCTTATCATCATTCAGCCAACTTCCTGGGAGACAAGTCATCAGGGACCCAGACCTTGCCTATTAAAACTCAACCCACATCCTGTAAGTTCAGGCATCAAAGATCCACCACCTGCCTAGCATCATTCAACCAACTTCCTGTGAGGCCAGACACGAGGGACCCGGCCCCTTCCTAGAATTATTCAGTCCACTTCCGGTTAGACCAGACATCAAGGACCCAGCCCTTGCCTAGCATCATTCAGCCAACTTCCTGTGAGACTAGTCATCAGGGACGCAGCCCTTGCCTATTATAACTCAACCCACTTCCTTTGAGCTCAGGCATCAAAGATCCACCACCTGCCTAGCATCATTCAACCCATTTCCTGTGAGACCAAATGTCAAGGATCCAACCCCTGCCTAGCATCATTCAACCCACTTCCTGTGAGATCAGACATCAAGGACCCAGCCCCTGCCTTGTACCATTCAACCAACTTCATGGGAGCTCAAACATCAAAGACCCAGCCCCTTCCTAGCATCATTAAACCCACTTTCTGTGAGACCAGACGTCAAGGACACAGCCCTTGCCTAGCATCATTCAACCATGTTCCTGTGAGACTAGTCATCAGGGACCCAGCCCTTGCCTATTATAACTCAACTCACTTCCTATGAGCTCAGGCATCAAAGATCCACCACCTGCCTAGCATTATTCACCCAACTTCCTGTGAGCCCAAACATCAAGGACCCAGCAACTGCCTTGTACCATTCAACCAACTTCATGTGAGCCCAGACATCAAGGACCCAGCAACTGCCTTGTACCATTCAATCAGCTTCATGTGAGCTCAAACATCAAGGACCCAGCCCCTGATTAGCATTAGGGATGAGCTCTGGTGTGTTCGCATAGTACACGTGCAGAGCCCGCCAGAAAGTCGGCACCGCGCTGCGCTAATCACAGCCAGGGAGACATTGTCCCGATGCTCGGCTGCAGAGATCGGGAAATGTCTCCCTGGCTCTGATTAGCGCAGCACGGTGTCGACTTCCTGGCGGGCTCTGCATGTGTACTATGCGAACACGCCAGAGCTCATCCTTATTTAGCATCATTCAACTCATTTCCTGTGAGACCAGACGTAAAGGGCCCAGCCCTTGCCTAGCCCCTTTCAACCAAGTTCCTGCAAGATCAAAGATTAAGGACCCAGACAATGTTTAGCATCAATCAACCAACTTCCTATGAGCCCAGATGTCATGGATTTTGCCTGCAGGAGCATGCCTTGACACCTCAATGGGCATCACCCCCATTTCTTCACTCATGCAGCGCTCCCATTTCTTCAGGCAGCACCAACATTTTAAAATGATTTATCAATGTGTGTCACGTAGGGCACTGTTTCAGAGGGCCACATATCACAACATTATGACATTGGAATATTGATTTTTTTTCGTTGGCACTTCAATGTTACTGATCAATAAACATTAACCTAAAGTATAAGTCAAGGCAAACTTGTATTTCATCTGAAGCAATCCTTACCCCTAATCAATGTGCTGTAACTTTTGCATTATTGATTTCCCGCTTACATTCTGATTATATCCAGCAAATCTTTGGTAACAGGCCTTGGGCTGCAATGGTTCTGCCAATTCCAGCTCCACTACAATGCAGAACGCATGTTGGGGATGGAGCACTCCATTGACATTAGCGCCTCTACTTTCTTCCAGGAAGGCTGATGGAAGACAATACCATCATGTGCGAAGCCTATTGAATATTTTGGAGAGAAAATCTCCTCCCAGCCTTTATCAAGTTTTCTGAAAGAGCCTCTGTAGTGATCCCTGCACCTTTTGGACAAGGAAACAGGACAAACAGACCATTTGAAATAACTTTGAGGAATTTGATGGTCCTTACACAATTTTATTTTGGATGTTTTTTATTATTTAAGTGTGTAAAAAGATACATACAGTACAAGAAATAAACACTCTTATTAACAATGTGTGTCCTATACAGTAACAGCAGTATATAGTTCACTCATACAAGAAATATGGCATGGCATATCAAAGGGTTCTTAGTTTAGGGAACTCAAGCCTAGTTAGATGGTAATAGGGGACTGAGTACAAGGGCTCCAAAACCTATTAAAGGTTTTAGGTGAGTGTCTATTGGTAAGATTCATCCAAAGATTCATATCCTCAAAGTTATGTTGTGTTCTTTGTTATAGATTTATATTGATTTCTCCCAAATGAAGTCCCCCTGATGAAGGGAATACAAATAAGATCCTGAAACGCATCGGGAAACTACCAAAAGGAGATCTACGTCTTTATATCATATCAACTGTATTGTTTTTTATTCTTAACTATTAGTCAATTCTGGTGATTTATGCACATACTGACTTTTTAATAATAATTCAATAAAATTTGAAAAATGTTTTATATACCGTATATACTCGAGTATAAGCCGACCAGAATATAAGCCGAGGCACCTAATTTTACCCCCAAAAATTGGGAAAACTTATTGACTTGTGTATAAGCCTAGTGTGTCCATCTGCATGCCTCACTGTGCCTCACTGTGCCCATGCCTCACTGTGCCCATGCCTCACTGTGCCCATGCCTCACTGTGTCAATGACTAGAATGACGTTTAACATGGGAGTCTATGGAAGGATTGCCCGGTTTTGAAAAATCGATGCTCCCCGGCTGTAGGTCCCCTAGACACCAAACTTTGCACACTTGTAGAGGAGAAATAGGGCTACATGTGTGCCAAGTTTCGGCCGGTAACGGGTCCCCAAAATCACTGGAGAAATTACAGTTTAACATGGGAGTCTATGGAAATAGTGCCCGGGTTTGAAAAATCGGTGCTCCCCGGCCGTAGGTCCCCAGGACAAAAAACTTTGCACACTTGTAGAGGAAGAGTGGGGCTACATGTGTGCCAAGTTTGGCTGAAAAACTTGGCTTATACTCGAGTATATACGGTATATTTGGAATTATATATCAAGTTGCCTTAAAAGTCCCAACCCCCTAGGAGGGATTTGGGGTCTTATATGCCTATTACTGTCACAGTGACGTGACAGTAATAAAAGTGATTTAAAAAAAATGTAAAGCAACAGTGTAAAAATAAAACAATTTAAAAAAATCATAATAAAAAAAAAAAAAAAAGTAAAGTGCCCCCACCCCCCTGTGCTCACATGCAAACGTTAGGTGCCGCACACAAACGCCAACAACGATCATCCCACATATGTGAGATATCACTGCGAACGTTAGTTCATGGGCAGTCATTCTAGCAGTAGACTTTCTCTGTAAATCTAAAATGGTAACCTGCAAATGCCTGTAAAGCATCGCCTATGGGTAGTAAAATTTACGTTGTTTGTCGCCTTTGCACGGGCGTGGGTAGAGGAGAGAGCTGGGGTCTTATATACCTCACATGTTTCCATAAAGAGGACCTGCCATGCCTTATTTTGATCGCAATGGATGTTTACATTTCTTGTGATAGGAATAAAAGTGATAAAAAAAATAAAAAATTTAAGAGACAGTGTAAAAATAAAAAAATTGTAATAAAATAATAAAAATACCCCCCGCCCTCCGTTGTTGTAAACAGAATCAAACGCATACGTAGGTCATGCACACATACTTTAGTGAATGATAATGAAAGTGAACTTTGCGCCAAAATTATAAAAATATATAGAATACCTAAACCAATATATATTGGTAGTCTAATAAATTAAATAAGCTGCTCCCCTGAGAAGTAGTGGACTCCCAGTGATATTTGGAAAAAATGTAGGGGGCGCTGTCGTGCTAAATATAAAAACACAATAGTGATCTTATACATGAACCATAATGGTTACAAATCATACAAAACAATATTTAAATAGAATAAGAAAAAATGAAAATATTAAGTCCCAAAATTTGTGGTCCAAATATAACATTCAGTGTCCATACACCAGCATAAACAGCTCTTGCTGTTGTGATATACCGGTATCTTGACGTTTGTAGTGAAAAAAATGTTTTTTTTTAATGATCACAGTCCAACCATCAAACGTGCCCATTCAATGCTGCACACATACTGTATGTAAACAGTGTTTGCACGACACATGTGAGGTATTGCCGTGAACGTTATAGCGAAAGTAATAATTCTAGCACTAGACCTCCTCTGTAACTCAAAACTGGTAACCTGTAAAAAAAATTGAAAGCATTGCCTATGGAGATTTTTAAGTTCCGTAGTGTGTCGCCATTCTACAAGCATGCACAATTTTAAATCTTGACATGTTTGGTATCTATTTACTCGGTGTGAAATCATCTTTTATATTTTACAAAAAAAACGTGGTTATGTATTGCGTTTGAAAAACCGCTGAGCAAATGTCGTTTGGCATAAAAAAAAAAAAATGCAAAACCCACACAAACTTATTGTCTAGGGCTTTTAAAATATATATATATATATATATATATATATATATATATATATATATATATAATGTTTGGGAGTTCTGAGTAATTTTCTAGCAAAAAATACTCATTGTTAACAAAAAGTGCTAGAAAAGGCCTGGAGCTCTTTAAAGCGGTGTTCCGGCCAAAAAATTAAAAATTAAAAGCCAGCAGCTAGACATACTGCATCTGCTGGCTTTTAATAAATGGAGACTTACCTGTCCTGGGGTCCAGCAATGTCGGCACCGCAGCTGCTGTTTCCATCAGCTGTCGGGTGCTGCCGACGCCATTGCAGGTAAGGGAACCCGGCAGTGTAGCTTTTCGGCTTCACGCCAGGAACCCTACTGCCCATGCACGAGGCCCTGCTCCTCTCTCCTATTGGCCCGGAGGCCCGGGAGAGGAGGAGGGAGCCCTGCGGCCCAGACTCCCGGAAGTGGGAAAGGATACCTGTCAAAGACAGGTATCCTATCCCCCCTCCCCCCGAAAGGTGCCAATTGTGGCACCGGAGGGGGGGGAGGAATCAGATGAGTGGAAGTTCCACTTTAGGGTGGAACTCCGCTTTAAAGGGGTTGTAAAGGTTTGTTTTTTATTTTCTAAATAGGTTCCTTTAAGCTAGTGCATTGTTGGTTCACGTACCTTTTCCTTAGATTTCCCTTCTAAATATTTTTTTCTTTGTTTTCTTTGTCTGAATTTCTCACTTCCTGTTTCTCCTCAGTAAGCTGTTCATTAAGCTGTTCTGGCTGACTAAACACCACTCGGATGATGGTGTGAAGTTCAGTGAGGAGAAACAGGAAGTGAGAAATTCAGACAAAGAAAAAAAACATTTAGAAGGGAAATCTAAGGAAAAGGTAAGTGAACCAACAATGCACTAGCTTAAAGGAACCTATTTAGAAAATAAAAAAACTAACCTTTACAACCCCTTTAAGTTTGACCTCATATTATTTGGTAAATCTAAAAGAAAAATTGTACAAGAAAATTGTATAATGCATAATGTATATAATGTATAAAGGTCCTTTGTAGTATTGTTAATTCATATTGTACCTGATCGCTTCCCTTTAAAACCTCCTCTCATTATGATGCAAAGGGATTTTTCATGTACTGTCAACTCATCTTGAATGTACATATTTAAACTTTACTACCAGATAATAAATGCAATTAGTTTTTCTTCCGTTCTCTAAATGATAATAAATGCATCCATCTAGAAAGTTGTTTACATGCTTCCGGAACCCTGTTTGCAAATGGCGCTCTGAGCGATTAAATGTGACACATAAAATCCCATTTAACTCTTTGAATTAAATAAAATGACATTTACTGCTAAATACCAAAGTGAGATTCCATATTTCCGGGTCTCATTTTACAGCACATTAAGTGGGATCAATTAAAGGAATCAATAAACATAAGCGACAGACCTTGTGAAAATGTGTGTAGGGGCGTGATTGATCCCAATAACAACCATCGAATATCAGAATTAACGAGAGATATGATAGAGATGTAAACACTTGTTTTACTGGGATTAGTTCAATATCCTGAGATGAGGGAGGGGTACATTTAAAGGGAGCTTCAACATGTTTTACTGAACTTTACAAGGTACAAATTCATTATAAATCCATACAAAATTCATGTATTGCTAATCAAGTAAATATGTACAGTATAGACTTTTTTTTTAATTATTATTATTATTATTATTATTATTATTATTATACAGGATTTATATTGCGCAGGACTTAACAAAATGAAGACAGAAATTGCAGTTACATTAAAATTTGGTACAAGACCAATCAGAGCTTACAATTTAGGAGGGAGGGTCAATTGATACAAAAGGTAATAGCTGTGGGGGATGAGCTGATGAAGAAAGGAAAACAGTGTATTAGTTAGAAGCAGGATAGGCTTCTTTAACCACTTCCCGCCCCGCCTATAGCAGAATGACGGCCGGGCGGTGGCTTGGTTATCCTGACTGGGCGTCATATGACGTCCAGCAGGATAACTGCGCTGAAAGCTGAAAATTGGCCTGGGCAGGAAGGGGGGTAAGTGCCTGGTATTGAAGTGGTTAAAGAGAAGGGTTTCAGTTGGACAGATTAGGGGTAGGGATTTCCAAAGGATGGGAGAAGTTCTGGAGAAATCATGGAGTTGAGCATGGGAGGAGGTGACAAGGGAGCTAGAGAGCAGGAGGTCTTAGGAGGACCGAAGAGAATGGTTTGGTTGGTATTTTGAGACCAGGTTAGTCATTTAGTTGGGGAAAGAGTCATGGATGGCTTTGTAAATGATTGTTAGTACTTTGAATTTGATTTGTTGGGTGTATGGAAGCCAGTGGAGGGATTGGCAAAGAGGGGTGGAGGACACTGAACAGTTGGTAAGGTGGATGACTCTTGCAGCAGCATTCATTATGGACTGAAGGGGGGATAGTCTATGTAAAGGTAATCCAATGAGAAAGGAGTTGCAGTAGTCAAGGCTAGAGATAACCAGGGAGTGAATTAGAAGCTTGGTGGTGTCATTGGTTAAAAAGGGGCGTATTCTAGAGATGTTGCAGAGGCTAAGGCGGCATGATTTGGACAGGGATTGGATGTGGGCCTGAAAGGACCGTTCAGAATCCAGGGTTACCCCTAGCACCCTGGCATGTGGGGACGGACTGATAGTTGTGCCATTGATCTTGACAGAGAAGTCAGGGGAGGGGGCATGTGGGGGAGGAAATATCGGTTTCAGATAGATTGAGTTTGAGGAAGTGGTGTGACATCCAGGCTATGTCGGTTAGTAAATCAGTGATGCGTGAGGAGATCGATGGGGTGAGCTGAGGGGCAGAGAGATAGATTTGGGTGTCATCGGCATATAAATGGTAGCGGAAGCCATGGGAGGCTAACAGCTGACCCAGGGAGGACGTGTAGATCAAGAATAGTAGAGGTCCAAGGACCGGACTTGTTTTACTTGTTTTAACACTTAAAGATTAATGGACATAGAGCTACACCACTATTCTCTCCACTGATGCCAAAACTGGGGCACTATTTCTCCCACTGACACCAATGATGGGGTATTCTTCCTCCCATTGACACCAATGATGGGGCACTATTTATTCCACTGACACCAATGATGGAGCACTATTCCTTTTACTTCCACCAATGATGGTGGAGCTTTTTTTTTTTCACTGACACCAAAAATGGGACACTATTCCTGCCACTGACACTATGGAGCAGGAATAGTGTAATACTGGCAATGGGGGATTATTCCTCCTGACACCAATGATAGGGTACTATACCTTTCACTGATACTAATGATGAGGCACTTTTCCTACCACTGCACCAATAATGGGTGCACTAATATCAACATTGGTTGCACTATTTCTTCTGCAGACACCAAAGATGGGGCACTATTCCTCCCACTGATACTAATGATGGGGCACTATTCCTCCAACTGATACCAAAGATGGGGCACTATTGCTCTTCCCACTAACCACAGATACTAGGCCAATTTTACTCCCGCTGCTCACCAACCCCCTGGCATTTTCTACTCTTATTTTCAACATATTTACATAGATCAACAGTGTTGATTTTAAGCTGTTTTAGGAAGACATACATATATATGTTCTTGTGTCTGTGAGAGCATTGGAAATGCTATCATATCCTCAAGTATATATATTTGTGCGGACTGCGGAGTGTAAACTTTCTATAAACAGCCAATCAGAGTGAAGGCAATAGGGCTTAGTAATTACTCTCATGGGAAATGCAATAAAGCTGAACTCTAGGTTATTGAAGACACTAATTAATGTAGTACTGTATTCAAAAATGAATCATTAAGTCCCGGTTCACACTTGTGTGACGGGGGAACCAGCACAATTCCTGTTCTATTTCACAGTTCACACTGCTCTCTGCGAACCACTGTGGGTGTCAATGTACGTAAAGTTAAAGTGGTTGTTAAGCCACTCTAATCTGTATACACCATCAGCACTGCATCCTATTATAGTATCCCCCTCTGTGTGTGATTTATAAATATAAATGCTGCAAATACCTAATATCACAGCAGAGATTGCAATCACATGACCAGCCAGCTTTCTCCTTTCCTCCTCTGAGAGATGCAGTGGGCGGGGTTGAGATTCCCCTGCTGATGTCAGTCTGGAGGGGAGGAGTAGAGAGCTGGCTAGTCATGTGATCGCAATCTCGGCTCTTAAATTAGGTATTTACAGCATTTATATTAATAAATCATTCACAGAGGGGGACACTGAAATAGGAAGCAGTGCTAATGGTGTATACAGGTTAGTGTTGTGAGAGCAGCAGGAGGGGGGAGGGGTGGCTCACACACAGACAGAGAGGGGAGGGGGAGGAGGACACAGGAGCAAAGAGGAGAGAAGATAGCAGGCTACTGATGACAGAGGCACGTAAACTGACCACGGTATCTGGTCTCAGCAGCCATGATACACTGTGGTCAGTTTACAGAGGGGTGGGTAGACACTGGCAGGATCAGCCAGGTTTTTAAGGTGTCACATGGGGCCAATTGACACAGGACCAGCACTGTGTCATATAACATGCTTTAAAAGAGCAGGATCCATTCTTTTTTTTGGGGGTTAACAAATGCTTTTATGATACCCCCAAATCGGTTCGCAGATCACAGTGCGAACTGTGAAGTGTGAAATAGGAGCGGAATCGGATCGCATGGGTGTGAACACCCATGCGACCCGTTTCCAGCGCAGAACAAAAAAAGGGTCTTGCACCACTTTGGTGCGATTGCAATGCGATTTCAGCCATACAGTTTGTATGGCTGAATTTGCATCGCACAGACCGATGTGCACAGCAATGCGGTGCGAATCACATGCAATGTCTGGCATCGCACCAGTGTGAACCGGCCCTAAATTTACTTTTTAAATGCAAGCAGTGTAAGTAACTGAATATGACTTGATATGAGCCTCTTGCAGAAAGCGAGAAGCAGCACAAGGAGCCAATCAGTTCATGTGCTGACAAGAAACATATTTATAGGTGGATAGAGCAGAGTGACAGAGAGATGAGTTTATCACTGTGCTGCTTCTCCTTTCACTGTCCAATCACAGGCTGGGGGAGGGTGCATGACATCCATGACTTAGAGGAAGTAGGCTGAATGAAGCTGGCTGTCATTCAATCCAGAAGACTGAGGACATTCAGGGGTTGATTCACTAAAACTGGACAGAACAAAATCTGGTGCAGCTCTGCATAGAAGCCAATCAGATTTCAGTTTTTTTTTGTCAAGGCTTAAGTGAACAAGCGGAATCAAATTTTGCACTCTCCAGTTTTAGTAAATCAACCCCTTAGGCCCCTTTTACACGAGAGCTCAGATCTGGTCTGGCTGTCCATTTTCCAGCAGGAACCCTATCAGACCCTCCATTCTCCTCTATGGGTTACTTCCAGGTCTGATCCAGCATAAAAAAAACATTAAGGGGCCTTAGTGCTGAAAAATAAGTAATGCAGGGAACAGATCCGGATTGAAGATGAATATTGCAGCAAAAAATGTTTTTTTTAAATTCTGCTTTAAAGCAGTGCTTTGTCGGTTTATCACTGACAGTGCTGCTCTTTCATCCAGCATTTAACCACCTCAATACTGGGCACTTTCACCCTCTTCTTTCCCAGGCCAATTTTCAGCTTTCAGCGCTATCGCACTTCCTATGACAAATGCGCAGTCATGCAACGCTGTACCCAAATGAAATTTTTATAATTTTGTTCACATAAATAGAGCTTTCTTTTGGCGGTATTTATTCACGACTCTGTTTTTAATTTTTTGCCATATAAGCGGAAAAAAAATAAATATTTTCTTCTTTCTATTTTAAAAAAAATCCAATAAAATCTAATTTTGTCATAAATTTAAGCCAAAATGTATTCTGCTACATGTCTTTGGTAAAAAAAATCCAGTTAAGTGTATATTAATTGGTTTGTGTGATCACGGACAGATGTTTGCAGATGATCATGTACAGATGTGCGCAGGTGATCACGGACATATAAGTGCAGATGATCATTGGGACATATGATTTTACTGTTACATATGAGGGAGACAGGTGTTTTTACTGTGTGGGGACATGTGTTTTGGGGACACTATTTTGGGGACTTTGTGTGTTTACATTGTGTGGGGACACTGGGCCGGTGATCAGTGTGAAAAAAGATGTAAAAAACAGCTCATTCACACTGATCACCGGCCGGCTGCATAGATCCGCTCTCCTCTCCTCACTGACAACTTCCGTGTGGGGAGAGGAGAGCCGATCGCCTAGCAACCGACTCTCTATTTACATCACATGATGGCTGTGATTGGACAAAGCCATCATGTGATCAGGAGGGCCAATCACAGAGCCCTCCTGCCGATCGGAGATGCGCCATGTCCGGGTGACACAAGCACATAGGGATCGCGCCGATGTTTGGGCACACGTGTGCTCGATCCCCCTCCTTCTGAGGGATGTTCCTAAACATCCACTCAGATGGAGGAAGCGCCCACCTGGCTGTATATGTGCAGTGGCCGGTTGGGAGGTGGTTAAGGAGAGTGAAAACCTTGAAAAAGGATAGGTGTTCTGTGGATAATTGCTGATAATTTCCAATTGATTTTAATGATTAATAATGTTTGCATGTAACTAGTATGAACTTTTCCTTTTTACATGATGGAATGCCTAGGTGATGATCACTGTTATTGGACAAAGTATTGTTGTAAAAGCACTGCTTTGTCATCCAGAACTTATTGACAAGGAGCAGGGCCGCCATCAGGGGGGTACAGGCAGTACACCTGTAAGGGGCCCGGATGGCCACCCCCCTTTTTTATTTATATTTTATATTTAAAACATTTTTTATAAAAAAAATTTTTGTAAGGGGCCCAGAGGTCCCCAGAGGCCCGGGATGGCAACCCCCCTTTTTTTTTTTATAATTTTTTTTATACATTTTTTCTTTTGTAAGGGGCCCAGAGGTCCCCAGAGGCCTCGGATGGCAACCCCCCCCCTTTTTTTTTGTTCGTCAGCACCCAAAGCCCCCCGACCTCAACAATTTGCAGCGGCAGAACCCCCACCCGCTTCTCAATTTGCGGCGGCAGCACCCCCCCCCCGGTTCTCCTCCCTCTGCTCCAGGGGGCCCATGCCTGAAGCTTCCCTGACAAGGAGCAAATATAGACTAAAATAAATAAATAAATCACTTAAAGTAAACCTGTCACTATTGTAATAGCACTAAATGGGCTCCCAAATGACCATGTTGAAACCAAATGGTAGCTACACATATATTTACATGCTTTCTTTAATACCTTGGATGCCCCATATGCAGGGGTGGTAAAACAGGAAAGTAATTACTTTGTCTAGTAGTGTCAATATTCTCTTTCCGCTCCTATTGGCCCATCATTTTGATAGACTACACTACTGGCCAATAATAACAAGTGGGAGAAGATGGGCCAGAATGTCATAGAAACATAGAAAAGGGATGGCAGGAAGAAGACCAAGTGGTACATTGAATCTGCTTATTTTTTTTTTATATACGTTTTTTTCGGGGTTTTTTTGTTGACTTTTTTGTCTGAGTATAGATTTCACAACACATGTTGAAGGGTCGAAGGTGATCTCTTTGATACTGGGCCGAGTAATTAAACCTGTACCATTAACATTTTTACTTCATTGTATGAACGAAAAAACATATTTGTTAAATGCTTGTAAATCTTTGATTCCACTATACTGGGTAAAAAGTTTAATACCTACTATCTCACAGTTGCAACAAGGGGCTGACGAGCTCCGTCTATTGGAAGAAATAACCTGTAGAAATAAAGGGCTGACCAGGAAATATATTAAGACATGTGCAAAATGGTTTGAACTTAAGAAAACTAAACTATATTATGAAATAATATCAGACCCTGATGGTAAATCAGAGTATGACTTAATTAATATTGATTAACCATATCGTTTCTGTACCTCCTCGATAGTTCTATATTTACATTTGTCTTAGTTCCCCCCCCCAACCTCCCTTCTTTATCTTCCTTTGGAATGTTTTTTTTTTCCCCCTCTTTCCCTCTTTTTTTCTTCTTTTTCTTTTTTTCTCTTTCTTTTTCCTTTTGTGTGGTTCCCGCCCCCCTCCCTCTATTTCGCTATTGAGGGGGGAGAGGATGGCAACTGATAAGATAAATTGCATTGTATATGTTTCAAGATAATGTTTGGAATTTTATGAAATGTTGAAAATAATAATAATAAAAAAATAAATAAGGAAGAGGAGCTGCGTCGTCTCACGCGAGAACAAAAATACAAACAACATCTAGATCTTAGAAACCAGATTGATGCAGCGAGAACGGCCCTGAACTTAAGCCTTACTACGAAAGCAAAAAAATATGTGGGATGGTCTAGACACCGATATTATATCATGGGGGATAAACCTAATAAATTACTAGCTAAGAAGCTAACTCCCAGACCATTTAACCCTGCACTCCCTACATTGAGATTGCAGAATGGCCAACGAACCCAGAACCCTCAGTTAATACTACAGGAATTCTTCACTTTTTATTCTAAACGATACGACTCCCCTTACAAATTCCATACGGATAAAGCGGAGGAGTTTCTGCGAGATGTACAGCTCCCTACACTAGCTCGTGAGCACGTAGAGTTGATGGAAGCAGAATTCTCAGAAGGAGAAATAGTAGCGGCTATTAAAACCCTGAATCCATCAAAGTCGTCGTGTCCGGATGGATTCTCAGGCCACTATTACTGCAAGTATGCCAAAATTTGGAACCCACATCTCTGCTCTTTTTGCAATGAATTGAGAAAAGGTTCCCCTTTACCACCGCATGAGAACAGGGTTTTTATACATGTTATACCCAAACAGAATAAAGACCACGGGGACTGTGCGAATTACCGCCCTATATCGTTAATTAACGTTGACCTCAAAATTATGACAAAGATATTAGCCACTCGCATGAACTCGTTCCTCTCAAAATATATCCACCCAGACCAGGCAGGGTTCGTTCCCAATAGGCAAGCCCCAGATCAGACCAGATGCATCATTGATATTATATCTGCATTGAATTCGGGCTGGGATGGTGGCGGACAAAGGGGGGGGTTGCTGGTCTCATTAGACCTACATAAGGCTTTCGATTCCCTATCCCGGGACTATCTTTTCTTCGACCTGCAACAGTACGGGTTTGGCTCAAACTTCTTGAAGACTCTTAAAATAATATATAGCACTCCCACGGCACACCTCGTAGTCAAGGGCTACCAATCACAAAACATAGACATACGTAGAGGGACCCGTCAGGGTTGCCCCCTATCCCCCTTATTGTTTATTATGGCACTGAAACCTCTGGCCATCAAAATTCGCGAACACCCGGACATACAGGGGGTTAAGTGCGGAGACCGCGAACATAAGTGCGCATTGTTCGCAGATGATATTCTGCTGCTCCTTCCCTCCCCGGTCACCTCTCTGCCTAACCTAAATATAGTATTACGACACTTCATTCCATTTACAGGCTTACAAGTGAATCGTTCTAAATCTCAGGCACTCAATGTTTCCTTACAACCACACATAGTTCAAGCTCTACGAAGCTCCTTCCCCTTTAAATGGCAAAATTAGGCTTTACCATATTTGGGTATCTTTCTGACCCCCACCCTCACCACGCTATATAAACGAAATTATCCCCCACTATTTAAAAAATTATTAGAGGATCTCAAAAGATGGTCAAATAACCCTCCTTTATGGTTCGGTCGATTGTACTTGGTTAAAATTACCGTTTTACCAAAAGTACTATACCTGTTTGGGACCCTTCCGATAGCAATAGTAGGTTCAAATCTTAAGAAGTTTCAGGCAAAATTGCTGGACTATATATGGGGACACAAAAGACCCAAAACTCACACCGAAATTGAGGAGAGGCCTAGGAATGCCTGATCTGATTAAGTATTACAAAGCGGCACAATTGTCCCAACTGATCCGATTCCACACACGACAGCCCAGACCACTCTGGATGGCGTTGGAGTCCTCCCTATACCCAAATAGGGAGATTAGCCACTTAATGTGGATGAAAGGGAAAAATAGACCAACAATCTTGTGCCCGACTTTATCCTTTTCTCTAAATTTATGGGATCGGCTGGTAACCACCTATAGATTCAAATCCCCACACACCCCCATGGCTCCATTGTTTAACAATTCCTCATTCCCCCCCGGGTCTTCACCCCCACGATTTTACATGGTGGACTAATAAAGGCTTGCTACGAATAGTGGATCTCTGTGACCACAGAGGTGTTTTGTCGAAATCAGCCCTTCAGGAAAAATATCACCTCCCAAATTCGGAAATCTACCGCTACACTCATATAGCGCATTTCTTGGCGACACTGAATCACACTTCTGACCTAACCACATTCACCTTAATGGAAAACCTCTGTAAGACTTTCAACAAACACACTGGCCACATATCACAGATTTATGGTATTCTATCCTCGACTTCCCAAAAGTTGTTTTACGTGCATAAATGGGAGCAGGATCTAGAAACTACCTTGACAACAGAAGAGTGGAGCAAAATGGTACGCTGCACATCCAAATCATATATTAATACCTCTCTGATAGAGGCAAACGATAAAAAGTTTTGATGCAGTGGTATATGGTCCCAGCGCGGGTAGAAACTTTTGTCCCTGGGGCCTCCCCACAGTGCTTTAGGGGATGTAACATGGACAGTACCATGTTCCACTCTTGGTGGATGTGTCTGAAAGTGAGAAGGTTCTGGATACGCACATATAACTTTATATACTCTTTGACCCAAGTGAACCTCATTAAATCACCCCTACATGTATTGTTGGGATGTCCAGTGGAGGGGACATCAAAACAATTGAAGAGACTTATAGCCTTTATATTTGTCGCAGCAAGAATATCTATAGCCAAATCCTGGAGGTCCCCCACGATCCCTTTTCACCTCTTGAAAGCTAAACTATCATGGATAATGGTAAACGAATGCCTCTCGGCAATTTTACATTATAAGGTTGCATGGTTCAACAAAATATGGGACCCCTGGATCACTTATCTCACAACTACATAATGAGATGAGAATGGGTCGGGAGTGTCTTCCTCCAGGGCCGGAGTGCACCCCCCTTCCCTACCCTCTATTCTTCCTTCTGATATCTCTGTTTCTCCCTCTTTTCTCTTTCTATTTGAATTTGTTTTTTTATGGATCTTTGAACCAGGTATGGTCCTTGAGATCACGTAGAAGTTCAGTTAGTGGGTTGCCAGTTTGGTTTAGACTAGACCCTGATAGGTGAATGATGCTATATTAAGACTCAAGTACATATGAGTTTAACAGTCATGTAACTGAACCTTCAATGACTTGTTAATGTACAATTATTTCTCATTACAATGGCAAATGCTGATATTGTATTGTATTTGTAAAATTTTGAATAAAAACATTGGAAATTTTTATTTTTTTATTAAAAACAACACATGTTAATGCTTTCGTGGGGCACTTGGCACTTGGCACTTTAAGATTCAATTTTAGCCTAGGATTTCTTATTTTGATATATCTTCAATTAATGTGAGATTTAATGGCAGAACCCAGGTCTTCTTTACTTCCTTCCTTAAGTCATGCTCCCCCAGGCTTCCACGCAATTACATTTTACTGTTACTGAGTTTAGTCTGCTGAGTCACAGTGTGGAAATTCAAGACGCGTGCCTCTGTAAAACCCATCAAATTTGCATTTGCAGTGATCATTATTTTACATCTTTCCTAGCAGAAAAACAAAACAAAAACATATGCTCACCCCATGGAGAGGTGAAATAAATATTTCTGCAAGGCAGCGACTGCCATGCAGGAGGAATTCAAGAAAGCTATTTTTTTTTTCCTTTAAAACAAACATGTCATGAACCACAACATTAGATGACAAAAATGCAGAATTTTTCTTTTTTTTTTATACAAAACAAAGGTGGTTTATTGGAATTTTACAGGTTAAAATCCAGGATACAAATTTACATAATACAATGCTCAATGTCTCTTACAGTAGGTAAATCAGACAAAAATATACAGGGAAAGCGCATATTGGCACTTAGACTTAAGCCTCGTACACACGGCCGAGAATCTCATCGCAAAAAAAACTTTGTTTTTCTCGATGGGTTTCTTGCCAAGCTTGACGAGATTCTTGTCAAGCTTTCCTTGCATACACACTGTCAATCCAAAATCTCGTTGTTGTAAAGCGCGGTGACGTACAACACGTACGACGGCAGTATAAAAGGGAAGTTCTATTCCAATGGCGCCACACCTTGGGCTGCTTTTGCTGATCTCGTGTTACCACGTGTTAGTAAAAGTTTGGAGAGAGACGATTCACGCTTTTCAGTCTTCGTGCTTTCAGTTCGTTACAGCGTGACGAATGTGCTATCTCCATTACAAACGCTAGTTTTACAAAAAGGTGCGCTCCCGTCTCATACTTGATTCTGACCATGCGCGGTTTTTGAAGACTCGGAAAAGCATACACACGAACGGTTTTCTCGTCCAAATACAGTCTGACGAGAATCACAACGAGAAAACTGAGACTCCCAACGAGAAAAAAGAAAGCAGGTCTTTTTTTCTCGTCGAGATTCTGGGCAGTTTTCTGGACGAGAAACCTGAAAGCCTCGAACACACGACCGGTTTTCTCGGCAAGAAAGCTCTCCCAACAGTTTTCTTGTTGTTTCTTGCCGAGAAAACCGGTCGTGTGTACGAGGCTTTAGACTAGTATCGCCAGTAAATGAATCCACTTCGGAGGAGCAGGGAAGGTGAGGCTGCAAAAAAGGAGAAGAAACAGGAAAGAGAGGTGGGGGGAACGACATGAAAAGAGAGAGAAGGGGGGGAAATAAAGAGCACAAATATCCAACTTATTGTGCTAGATAAAATATATAGTGCAATATAGTGTACATCAGATAATATGCTCAGGCAAGTTTAGGAGATATTCACAGTACCTACAGGTAGGCCTTGCTTACTATAGGCTCGCCTGTAGGTAAAAGTGGTATAACTGAGTTTACTACCACTTTAGCCTATTTGAGCTGCATTTCCCAGTGTTGGCCAAACAGAGCCCTCTTTTCTGCTACCAGGATCCTCGTAAATTATTCCTTGAGTACATAAGTAAAACCTAAAGTCTATTCAGATATGTTGCTCAGACTTACTGAAAGTGCAATATTAGTTGGAGGGGTTTCAACCCCTTAAGGCGCTTATTTCTCTGACTTTCAGGCAATCAATTCCTATAGAAACAATGGAAAAAGAAAAAAGCCATTTGCATCAAGTAAAGTATGCAAGAAAATATCTTAACTTTCATTAAATCAATAGACAAATAAAATATTCAGTAATGGCAAGACTTCTTTAGAACAATAGGAGTCAGTTTAAGCTGAATTACAGGTGGCTAGCCCTCTGTTTACTTCCTGGCACAGCAGAAGAGAATATATTTTCACTGTCATCGTTGTCCAAATGTATTATCTTTTATTTATAACTTTTTCTTTTTGATTTTAAACCTCAGTGGTTGGCACACCTGAGTATCTGTGGAATATGAGCTCAGAAGTTCAAAGAGATTACAAGCATAAAATATGCACATTTCACATGTCCACTGAAAATACCAATATAAACTGTGCAGTTAGCCTAAGAACCAAATTTGTCAGAACCATAGTAAGGGGAAAACGTGTGTTACTAGAAGTATACAGTAAAGTTTTAGCTTTTGAAAACTTTTATAAAAGAATATTTTTCTTTTGGATTTTTTTTTTTTTTTCTGTGCACTATGGACAGATTTATGTATTGCATGAATCTATCCACGGCCACTGTAGACACCTCCTATTCAGGCGTCTGGCCCCTTTTCATTAAATTGGGGGGTGTTTTTGAAGCACCTGATTAGAGCCTTAGGCTGTAATAGTCTTCAAAAAAGTTGTACTGCGAGCGCCAATCATATCTTTATGGAGCTGGCTTTGTGCAAAGGCCATGCACATTCATGGAGAACTGAAAAGCCTTAAAAACTGTAGCCCCATGGTTGGTAGCCCAATTGTCTAACATGTATTTATATGTTGTGTCCTTAACAGAAACTTTCTCTGAAGACACCTGAACTCAATTAGGGAGGAGATTGCCCATGCAGTATATGGTTTCTATGGAGGAATCAAGCTCAGCCACCTCTCTGTGCTCTCTCATCTTCTGCTTTGATAAAAGTAAAAACGTGATGATTTAGAACACGGGTCTCCAAACTGCGGCCCTGGAGCCGGATGCGGCCTTTTGCTTGCCTTTATCCGGCCCTTGGGGCACTATTCCATCCACTAACACCAACAATGGCGAATCATTTTTATTGCTGAAACCACTAATGGGGCACTATTCATCCAACTTACACTATCAAAGGGGTACAATTCCTTCTATTGACACCAACAATGGGGCACTAGTCCTCCCACGGACACCAAAGGAATGGTATTGTTTACCCCCTCTCGACATTTTCTACTCCCAATGGCCCTAGTCCGGCCCTCCTAAAGTCAAAGGACAATAAACTGGCCCCTTGTTTAGAAAGTTTGGAGACCCCTGATTTAGAAGGTACTAATTTATTTAGGAAATCCAAAACTTTCAATCCTTCTTCTTAGCTGTAGCTTTGCATCATGTATTAGAATTCCTCCTGACAGGTGCTCATTAATCCACCAGCACAAAGGTTACCAGAAGGCTGCATATAAAGAACTATCAAACCTTCATTTTACTTCCGGACAGAAAATGGAAATTTTTTCCTGTAACCCGAATGCCCTGTTCTTTTGCCAAGTCTACATAGCTAGCGGCACATTCGTGCTGTCACATTCAATGAGGAGTCCAATATAATATAATCATCCACATTGTATGGCTTCTGCTATACAGAGAAAATCTATGATTGGCAACCTTTTCACATCAGTCCTGCTAGTTTCTGTAAGGTTTATAGGGGAAATTTAGCTTAAGGTATATCTCTAGTGGATTTTCAGTGAGTAACGTTTCTTAAAAATAAATTCTTGACTAGACCAGTTTTTTTTTACTGGTTTGATGCATCCCACAGACTACAATGTGAGAAGCTTTCCCAGTGTTATAGGGCCCTCTGGTAGGTGATGTGGGCTCAACCGAGGTGCGGAGTCTAAAGGACAGCTGGTGTTTACCAGAGCTCCTGATGGCGGATATGGACCAGAAAACCCTAGCGGTTCTGTTTTCCTTCACTGCACGTTGTCACTAGGTTGCAGCCCTCAGGACTGCCCCACCAAAGGGGTAGCAGAAACAAAATGGCTACGGTGTGGAGACTATACACAAAACACTAGGTAGAACTGTGATCAGGTCCAGAAAGAGATCGTGGACAGGCAGCAATCAAGAGAGTAGTAAGGTCCATGCAAAGTTCATGAGTGGGCAGCAGAAAAGAGAGTACTTATAAGTCATGAGCAGGGAGAAGGCCAGAGAGAAGTCAAGTTCAGGCAGAGGTAATGGGCAGGAAGAAGGCAAGAGAATAGTCAGGTATAACAGAGGCCATGGGGAAGAAGCAGGAAAGAGAGTAGTCAGGTCCAAGGAGAGGTCATGCGTAAGCAGCAGCAAAGAGAATAATTATGTCCAGGAAAAGGTCATAGGTAAGAGACAAGAGGGTAGTCAGGATCAGGCAGAGGCTGGGGACAGATGGCAGGCAGACAGTATACCACTGGAATGGAAAGAAGGAAGATGAACTCCATTGTAAAAGCCATAGTAGAAATGTATTGATCCATCGTTTTAGAACAAACCGTTCGGTACCATTTTTTCGAACAAACGGTCGGCTTTCTTGGGATAACAACCGATGCAGCTAGCAGCTGCTCAGCTGTTATCCCAAGGAGGGGAAGGGGACATCCCCCCCTCCCGCCTGTCCCACCGGGAGGCCCGAGCAACCAGCCAGCACGTCTGCCGGATGGCTGGAGACTTGAACAAAGCTGGATCGGATTGAGAAAATAAAATAAATAAGAAAAAAAAAACATTTAAAACGCCCCGTTCCTCCATGCTCGCGCACAGAAACTAATGCATATGTAAGTCGCGCCCGCAAATGTAAACGGTGTTCAAACCACACATGTGAGGTATCGTCACAATCATTAGAGCGAGATTGATAATTCTAGCACAAGACCTCCTCTGTACCTCTAAACAGGTAACCTTAAGAAGTTTTTTAATTGTCTCCTATGGAGATTTTTAAGTACCGTCGTTTGTCACCATTCCACGAGTATGCGCAATTTCAAAGTATGACATGTTAGGTATCTATTTACTTGGCGTAACATCATCTTTCACATTATACAAAAAAATTGGGCTAACTTTACTGCTTTTGTTGTTTTTTTTAAGTAATGAAAGTGTATTTTTTCCAAAAACATTGCGTTTGAAAGACCACAAATAATGTGTGACATAAAATATTGCAATGATTGCCATTTTATTTTCTAGGGTCTCTGCTAAAAAATATATATAATATTTGTGGGGTCTAAGTAATTTTCTAGCAAAAAATACGGATTTTAACTTGTGTAGCGCACCCACCTATCCCCCTCCTGCATTTAACTCGTCTCCTCGCAGGGGAAGAAAGGCCCACCGCGCTATCAGCCCGTACCCTCTTGTGCAAAAGGTTGAGCGGTGTTGTTGTTGGGTCTTGTCTGCAGCCAGGTCAGAATCCTCCCGAGAATGATTCTCGCCTCTACCGTGAGTAGAGGCAAGTCCTTAACTTCCCAGTAACATGAATGTCCACACCAGCTGAAGCTCCAACTTAAGATTTATTCTCGCTTTAGTATACACAGTCTCTTGGATAGTAAAAAGAGTTGGAGCAAAGAAACAGAACAGCTCAAGGTGTGGAGGAGGTCCAGGCACAAACGTAGCTCTTTACTGTACTAGTACTCAGATTCTCAAGCAGTATACTAGGCGCACAGCAGGGGCGTACCTAGAGTATTTGGCACCCGGGGCGGATCCTATATCTGGCACCCCCCCCCACATTAAAATGTAAAAACACCCCACTGTGCCCCCTGCATACCTCTGTATCCTTCAATATCTCTTTGTCACTACTGTGTACCCCCTCTCCACAACTGCACCTCTGGACCCCTTTACATTACACAGCACCCTGCACCTCTGGACCCCTATACATTACACAGCACCCTGCACCTCTGGACCCCTATACATTACACTGCACCCTGCACCCCTATACTTTACACAGCACCCTGCACCTCTGGACCCCTATACATTACACTGCACCCTGCACCCCTATACTTTACACAGCACCCTGCACCTCTGGACCCCTATACATTACACAGCACCCTGCACCACTGGACCCCTATACATTACACAGCACCCTGCACCACTGGACCCCTATACATTACACAGCACCCTGCACCACTGGACCCCTATACATTACACAGCCCCTTGCAGCTCTGGACCCCTATACATTACACAGCACCCTGCACCTCTGGACCCCTTTACATTACACAGCACCCTGCACCTCTGGACCCCTTTACATTACACAGCACCCTTACACCTCTGGACCCCTTTACATTACACAGCCCCCCACAGTACAGACCCCCACACAGTGCAGACCCCCACACAGTACAGACCCCCCCACAGTGCAGACACCCCCTACAGTGCAGACACCCCCCACAGTACAGACACCCCCACAGTGCAGACCACCCCCACAGTGCAAACCCCCCCACAGTGCAGGCCACCCCCACAGTGCAGACCCCCACCCACGTGCAGACCTCCCTACAGTGCAGACCCCCGGCCCCCACACAGTACATACCCCCCCACAGTACAGACACCCCCTACAATACAGACACCCCCACAGTACAGACACCCCTACAGTGCAGCCCCCCACAGTGCAAACCCCCCACGATGCAGACCCCCACCCACGGTGCAGACCTCCCTACAGTGCAGACCCCCGGCCCCCACACAGTACAGACCCCCCACAGTACAGACACCCCCTACAATACAGACACCCCCACAGTACAGACACCCCTACAGTGCAGCCCCCCACAGTACAGACCCCCCCACAGTACAGACACCCCCTACAATACAGACACCCCCACAGTGCAGACCACCCCCACAGTGCAGACCCCCACCCACAGTGCAGACCTCCCTACAGTGCAGACCCCCGACCCCCACACAGTACAGACCCCCCTACAATACAGACACCCCCTACAATACAGACACCCCCACAGTACAGACACCCCTACAGTGCAGCCCCCCACAGTACAGACCCCCCACAGTACAGACACCCCCTACAATACAGACACCCCCACAGTGCAGACCACCCCCACAGTGCAGACCCCCACCCACAGTGCAGACCTCCCTACAGTGCAGACCCCCGACCCCCACACAGTACAGACCCCCCCACAGTACAGACACCCCCTACAATACAGACACCCCCACAGTACAGACCCCCCTACAGTACAGACACCCCCACAGTGCAGACTACCCCCACAATGCAGACCACCCCCACAGTGCAGACCCCCACCCACAGTGCAGACCTCCCTACAGTGCAGACCCCCGGCCCCCACACAGTACAGACCCCCCCACAGTACAGGCACATAATGTACCTCAGTCTGACGATAAGCGCGGGACATGCACACTTGAACTGGTCAGGTGACGGACGGGTCCCCTCCCCCTGTGTAGGGAGGAGGAGGGGGAGGCGGCTTCACTCTGCTCGGGACTCACCCGAGACTGAACAGAGCCACGGCGCGGCAACGAGAGAGGGGGATCGCTGCGGGTGTCACTCGGCTCGTGACCCCCCCCCTCTCTTCTTGCAAAGCCTCTACAGGCTATGTGTGTTCTTCCTGGCGGTCGCCGCCGCCGCGGTGCCGCGGCTTAAACCCGCCCACCCCGCTGTCTTCATTTCAGCCGCGGGGGGGGGGGGCGCCGGCCTGACACCCCCCCAGTGTCTGTCACCCGTGGCGGCCCGCCCCCCCCCCCCCGCCCCCCACTTAGTACGCCTCTGGCGCACAGTCTCTGCCACAGACCGTGAGTTTGGTCTCTGCCACAGACCCGGTGAATAAGGCCACTGCCACTGACCTGTTGAACGTGAACTTCCTTCTTAGAACATGGCCCCTATCAAGGAGAAGATGTCCCCCCAGAGAGTCAACAGACCCTTCCTTCACCGTGACTCCCGCATCGGTCCTTCCGAATGATCCTCCCTTCTCTGAGAGTGCGGGTCCCCTGGCAAGGCGGCACCCTGGACTCCTCAATCCCTAGCGGACCCCAGCCAAAGGTGCTGGGCCCCGGGCCTTCTCCGCATCCCCTGGGTCTTCATACTCAGGCGAACAGTACAGCAGGGTAGTACCTCACCCCAGGCCAAAGGTGCCTGAGATGGAACAGGGCACCCGGAGATCAACCGCACACACTCCCAGGCTGAAGGTGCCTGAGGGTAGACCCCGATCAGGAGATGTCTGCCCCTTTTATACCCTCTCCCGGCATGCACAGCAGGTTCCCCGCCCCACTGCACGGCCGCCGAGAGGGGACAAAAAAGGCACAGCACTACGCTCGTGGTTTAACCCCGGCCCAGAATGGCAGCGCCACCCGCAGGCCACAGGGAACTCATCACCAGCATTATCCCCTGAGGACAAAAAATGGTTCATAGCCACTAACAATCAAGGTGTCTGAGCCTAATTACCACTCAGAGACTTCCCTTAAATTGACCACCCCGCTACACTTGTAAGCAACAATCAACTTGACAGATAGTAACCGCATTTAAAATGTCCGTTTTGCCGTGTTCACATGCCACATTTAGTGGCGCTTTACCGCGCTTGCGTTTAGAAGCATTTAAAAAAAAATATTTTTTTTTTTCAAAATAGCCAAAAATGAAAAACGAGGCTAAACGTGTTTAGCCGCATTTGGCGCTTGAAATGCCTCTACACTCAGCGTCTGAACAAATTTTTTTGCTTTAAAAAAAAGCCTCTAAACTCAACTGCCTAGAAACGACTATAAACTAACCCGGTACTGATAAAATAACATTAAAATGCCGCGCACACACGATCGGAATTTCCGACAACAAATGTTCGATGTGAGCTTTTGGTCGGATTTTCCGACCATGTGTAGGCTCCATCGGACATTTGCTGTCGGAATTTCCGACAACAAATGTTTGAGAGCTGGTTCTCAATTTTTCCGACAACAAAAGTTCTAGGAAATTCCGATCGTGTGTATCCAATTCCGACGCACAAAAATTCAATGCATGCTCGGAATCAATTTGGCGCATGCTCGGAATCATTGTACTTCATTTTTCTCGGCTCGTCATAGTGTTGTACGTCACCGCCTTCTTGACGTTCGGAATTTCCGTGCAACATTTGTGTGACCGTGTGTATGCAAGACAAGTTTGAGCCAACATCCGTCGGAAAAAAAAACACGGTTTTGTTGTCGGAAATTCCGATCGTGTGTATGCGGCGAATGAGTCCAGGAGCAGTTGAAAAAAATGCCCAACTGCTCCTTAACGTCCGTTTACCAGCAGCAGTGTACATGAGGCCTTAGGCATGAGCTTCAAGATTACACCCAGTCTGGCATATTGCAGAATAGGAGGGGTTAGCTGCATGTCGAGTTACACACAGGAAAACAAAACGTGTAGTGAGGACAGAACACTCCCTGCTAATTGGAGAGCTCTAGCTGTGAGTCAGCGGGGGGGATCTGCTGGACCTCTGCTGAGGGGCCACTGTTTCCACATAGAAAGCAGGGGTCCTTCTCTGTTGCATGTGGCTTTCCTACTCAGTCTGTGGCTGTTTCCAAAGAAAATTAACTTTGCACATCATTGGCAATGCCAAGCTTCAGTTTCCAAAGCGGGCAAAGTCCTTTCTTGTATTAAGAGAGGTATGGACTCCAGAGAGAGAGATATCATTTTGCCCCCCTGAACAAATCATTAGTAAGACCTCATCTGGAATATGCAGTTCAGTTTTGGGCACCAGTTCTCAAAAAGGATATCAGGAAACTGGAGAAAGTGCAGAGAAGGGCAACCAAACTAATAAGAGGCATGGAGGAGCTCAGCTATGAGGAAAGATTAGAGGGACTGAATTTATTACCTCTTGAGAAGAGAAGATTAATGGGGGGGGGGGGTATGATCAATATGTACTAATACATAAGTTGTCCATATAGTGAACTTGGTGTTGAGTTATTCACTTTAAAGCGGAGTTCCACCCAAAAATGGAACTTCCGGTTTTCGGAACCCTCACCCCCTCCGGTGTCACATTTGGCACCTTTCAGGGGGGAGGGGTGCAGATACCTGTATAATACATGTATTTGCACCCACTTGCCACTTCACCTCCACCCCCCCCCCCCCCCTGCTGTGTTCTGGGAAACACTCGGCTCCCAGAACACAGCGGGGACCAGTAGGATAGCGTAGTGTGGCTCGCGCATGCGCAGTAGGGAACCGGGCAGTGAAGCCGCAACGCTTCACTTCCTGATTCCCTCAGCAAGTATAGTATTGAACACATAATCTTTCCATCAAAAGGAGATAGCCTCCTACTGGAACCGGACGACCAGAGAGTCCAGACAACAAAATTCACAGCCACGGCTGACGCGTTGCGAGGGCGCACCCTCTTCCTCAGAGCCAAAAAGTGATGGTGACTGGACCCCCCTCTCTCTCTGGGCTCCTTTTTATCCATGTGTAAATGGGCCTGAGTGGTCACCTGTCTACAACTCCACCCACCACAGGCCACTCCTCCTCTCACCTAAAAGGCAAACCCATATAGGCTTAACCCCTCACTATACACTCTCATATGTCTATCTGCGGAGGCCCCCCTTACACCAGGCATTCCCAGCGAAGGCCCCCCTTACACCAGGCATTCCCAGCGGAGTCCCGCCTTACACCAGGCCTCCCCAGCGGAGGCCCCCCTTACACCAGGCATTCCCAGCGGAGGCCCCCCTTACACCAGGCATTCCCAGCGGAGTCCCCCCTTACACCAGGCCTCCCCAGCGGAGGCCCCCCTTACACCAGGCATTCCCAGCGGAGTCCCCCCTTACACCAGGCCTCCCCAGCGGAGGCCCCCCTTACACCAGGCATTCCCAGCGGAGTCCCCCCCTTACACCAGGCCTCCCCAGCGGAGGCCCCCCTTACACCAGGCATTCCCAGCGGAGGCCCCCCTTACACCAGGCATTCCCAGTGGAGGCCTGCCTTACACCAGGCATTCCCAGCGAAGGCCTTACACCAGGGTAGGCCCCCCTTACACCAGGCATTCCCAGCGGAGGCCCCCCTTACACCAGGTGTGATGCCCCAAAAGCAGAGACTCTCTCCGCCACCATTACGCAGAGGGGACAGTGGAGGAGCCGGCCGGGTGGCTGGCAATAGGAATTAAGCTGCGGCACCGCCGCCCACCCCCGCCCCTTCCCACATTTCACTCACACACAGACAGACATTAGCGGGGCGGGAGGTGGGCAGTGCCGCAGCTCAATTCCTATTGGCAGCCACCCTGACCCTCCTCTTGGTCTACAAGAAAATGAAAATTGTCTCCGCCCGGCCTGCGGACCTCTAGTGGCGGCGGTTGCGGCGGCGGCGAAGATTCGGGGGCCCCTAGTAATTACTCGGGGCCCTATGCAGCTTGCCTAGCAAGCCTATAGGGCGGATCGGCCCTGCCGCTACATATTTATTTATTTTTGGTTGAACTTGATTGACTTGTGTCTTTTTTAAACCTGATTAACTATGTAACTATGTAATTAGTTTTGATGCATTTGGAATTTATTTAGCTTATAATAATTGAAAGTTCAATTGGGCTTCAAAAAATACAGTCATGGAAACTACCAGTTTGACCTCCTACTATCAGCTACTACACACACACTACAGGCCATAATAATATGTATTTCGATAAAGTACAAAATTCCAATTATGCCTGGAGGCGATATAAGGACATAGCAATAGGTCTTCTTAATTATTCTTCTATAATCACTGAGATTTACAGAACGTGAAGAATGAAACCTATTTGTTGCATTGAATTTGTGTTTATGTGTGATAGTGAAAATTGACTGGAGAGATCCAGCAGTCCAAGGTGGAGAGGCGTCATGCTAAACAGCACAGATTCCGAGATACACAGACATGTGAGCGGAATGCAATGCTGGGTGATTTGCAGGCATGGACTGTAACAACTCTAGATGCCCTCTCCTGGATTTCAAAGTCATTCTGATATTAGAAAGATTTTTTTTTCACAGCCGAGCGGTAATATCATTTTAAGTTATAAACTGTTTATGTTAATGTTTGATACTGATCATTTTAAGGGTTTGATTTACTAAAAGGCAAATAGGCTGTTCACTTTAAAGCAGAACTTTTAAATGACATTGTGCCTTTTGTCATTAACAAATCCTTACCAAGTAATTAATAAGAACATACATGGTGGAGAAGAATGAGAGAAATAGGGATTGATTTGCTAAAGGTAGATAGGCTGTTCACTTTGCAGGGAATTTTTATTTTGCATTGGAAATTTTCTCTTAGAGAATGAGGTGAAGCTCTTCTGACTACCATCATCCAATCACGTGCAAGCACAAATACTGTTTTTTTTATTTTCCCTGTATAGGATTGTTTTTTTTTAAAGATATATTTATTTGTGTCGGGGAGAGGGGGTCCTGGCCGCGTCCGCCTCCGTGGGTGGCGTGCGCTCCGCCGGTCGCCGGGGACAGCCGGGTGCCCGTGGGTTGCGTCTTCGGGGGGCGATCCTGGTTGTCTTTGGTGCCTCCTCGTCTCGGGCGTGGCTTCTCTCCAGCTGCCTGCAGCAGATCAGTGATGGAGCTGGGGAGGGGCTGTGTCTGGGATCGGGGGGCGTTGGGGACGGCCGGGTGCGCCCCCTGGGGACGTGCGTGGTCGCGTTGCCCCCGCGTCCTGTCCGGTTGTCTGGTTGTCTCTGGCGATCGGTGGGGTGCGCGCTGTCCGCGGTGGTGGGCGCGGCTGGGGTTCGTCTCTCCCCGCTTTGGTGTGCACGCCGGCGGCCCCAGTGCTGGGTGGGCACTTTTAAATGTAAGAAGCCACTTGGCTACTGTTTTTATAATCTTTTATAATCTTTCCAAATAAAAGAAATAATATGCTACAAAAAAAAAAAAAAAGATATATATATTGAATTTTTCCAATTATTGTACAAAATAAAAAGAAATAATTAAAAAATACGCATTTTTGCAAAGTTTTTTTTTTTTTTTTTTAAGATATATTTACAGAATTTTTCCAATCACTGTACAAAATAAAAATCAATAATGAAAAAAATATATATATATTTTTGCAAAGTTCATTTTTTTTCTTCATTCCCTTTCGAAATGATAATTCCTTTTGCAAAGTGAACAGCCTAATTTCCTTTTAGTAAATCAAACCCTTAAAATGATCAGTATCCAGGTATAAAACCTGCTTCATGTATTATTCATACAGTAATTAAGGGGTTCAAAACAAAGTACTGAGGAAAAAAAACGTACCAAGTAATAACAAATATAAGCATAATAAAAAATTATAAAAATAGCACAATAACAAAAAATAAGAAAACAAATAAATCAGAAAAAAAAAAAAAAAACTGCAATCCCTGTATTTGTCTGGCATTTGACAATAAAGATTATCATCAAGCAATGTTTGCAGTTCTAAAGTGTGACCATTTCCTTTCCAATAACAAAACCTTACCAAATAATTAAAAGGACATACATGGTGGAGAAGAATGAGAGAAATAGGGATTGATTTGCTAAAGGCAAATAGGCTGTTCGCTTTGCAGGGGAATTTTCAATTTGCATTGGAAATTATCCCTTACCTTTAGAGAATGAGATGAAGCTCTTCTGACTTCCATCCTCCAATCATGTGCAAGCAAAAATACTGTCTTTTTATTTTACTTGTATGGAATTGGGTATGTAGCGGGCATGCACTTTCCCAGTGTATTTAAAACTGGCGCTGTCGCCTTGGGCTGGGGTTGAACCATTGCTGTGTGCCGTACCCCTTTTTGTCCTCCCTCGGCAGTGGTATGGTGGGGCGGGGAACCCGCCGTGCTTGCTGGGGGAAGGGGATAAAGGGGCCGGCCATCTTTGTCACAGGGTCGGAGTCCCAGGCACCTTCAGCCTGAGGGCGGTGGTCGTGTGGAGGTCCTAGGCGGCCTAGGCCTAAAGGACGTTCGGAGGTCGTGTTCCATCCCAGGCACCTTTAGCCTGGGGTGAGGTACTCGGATGGAGGTCCGGAGCTCAGTGCCCACCACTGAGTTCCGCAAGGGAAGGAGATCCTAGGGAACCCCTGGGAGTGGGTACCCGAATCCAGAGGCATAATGGACCGGGAGGGGGTACTTGCTTGAAGACCTGGTGCAGCATATCACCAGTGACGGGTGAGCCTCCACCGGAGACCGCCTGGAAGGATATTTCTCCTCGATTGGAGACCGCAACCCACTTTCAGGAAGAAAAGTGGAGAGTTCATTGTGTCTGCGCCTACTCGTATCCACACCCCTCTGTCTGTTCTACTCATTGAGGGAGTCCAACTGCCTGTGCATTACTCTGTTATCGGAAGAATAAAGGAGTGTTGGACTTTAATGGTGTGGGGCTCATTTTCTGGCAGGCATTGTTTCAAAGAGGTGGAGGCTCTGATGCAGAACACCGACCCGGAGGTAAAAAAATGAACTTTGCTCACACCACACAACTATCTGTGGTGAAGGCTTGGCGTGGTGACCCCGCTCTCTCTCCTCTAAGGTACCCCCTAGACAAGAGACAGACGAGCTGATAATAGAGTGAGAGAGAGGAGGCCGCTACAGGTATTTTTGCAAGGTTTTTTTATTTTTAAAGATATACAGGTCCTTCTCAAAAAATTAGCATATTGTGATAAAGTTCATTATTTTCTGTAATGTACTGATAAACATTAGACTTTCATATATTTTAGATTCATTACACACAACTGAAGTAGTTCAAGCCTTTTCTTGTTTTAATATTGATGATTTTGGCATACAGCTCATGAAAACCCAAAAATCCTATCTCAAAAAATTAGCATATTTCATCCGACCAATAAAAGAAAAGTGTTTTTAATACAAAAAAAGTCAACCTTCAAATAATTATGTTCAGTTATGCACTCAATACTTGGTCGGGAATCCTTTTGCAGAAATGACTGCTTCAATGCGGCGTGGCATGGAGGCAACCAGCCTGTGGCACTGCTGAGGTGTTATGGAGGCCCAGGATGCTTCGATAGCGGCCTTAAGCTCATCCAGAGTGTTGGGTCTTGCGTCTCTCAACTTTCTCTTCCCAATATCCCACAGATTCTCTATGGGGTTCAGGTCAGGAGAGTTGGCAGGCCAATTGAGCACAGTAATACCATGGTCAGTAAACCATTTACCAGTGGTTTTGGCACTGTGAGCAGGTGCCAGGTCGTGCTGAAAAATGAAATCTTCATCTCCATAAAGCTTTTCAGCAGATGGAAGCATGAAGTGCTCCAAAATCTCCTGATAGCTAGCTGCATTGACCCTGCCCTTGATAAAACACAGTGGACCAACACCAGCAGCTGACATGGCACCTCAGACCATCACTGACTGTGGGTACTTGACACTGGACTTCAGGCATTTTGGCATTTCCCTCTCCCCAGTCTTCCTCCAGACTCTGGCACCTTGATTTCCGAATGACATGCAAAATTTGCTTTCATCCGAAAAAAGTACTTTGGACCACTGAGCAACAGTCCAGTGCTGCTTCTCTGTAGCCCAGGTCAGGCGCTTCTGCCGCTGTTTCTGGTTCAAAAGTGGCTTGACCTGGGGAATGCGGCACCTGTAGCCCATTTCCTGCACACGCCTGTTCACGGTGGCTCTGGATGTTTCTACTCCAGACTCAGTCCACTGCTTCCGCAGGTCCTCCAAGGTCTGGAATCGGTCCTTCTCCACAATCTTCTTCAGGGTCCGGTCACCTCTTCTCGTTGTGCAGCGTTTTCTGCCACACTTTTTCCTTCCCACAGACTTCCCACTGAGGTGCCTTGATACAGCACTCTGGGAACAGCCTATTCGTTCAGAAATTTCTTTCTGTGTCTTACCCTCTTGCTTGAGGGTGTCAATGATGGCCTTCTGGACAGCAGTCAGGTCGGCAGTCTTACCCATGATTGCGGTTTTGAGTAATGAACCAGGCTGGGAGTTTTTAAAAGCCTCAGGAATCTTTTGCAGGTGTTTAGAGTTAATTAGTTGATTCAGATGATTAGGTTAATAGCTCGTTTAGAGAACCTTTTCATGATATGCTAATTTTTTGAGATAGGATTTTTGGGTTTTCATGAGCTGTATGCCAAAATCATCAATATTAAAACAAGAAAAGGTTTGAACTACTTCAGTTGTGTGTAATGAATCTAAAATATATGAAAGTCTAATGTTTATCAGTACATTACAGAAAATAATGAACTTTATCACAATATGCTAATTTTTTGAGAAGGACCTGTATTTATAAAAAATTTCCAAATATTGTACAAAAAAAAACAAAACATATTTTTGCAAAGTTCATTTTTTCTACATTCACTAAGCTAAGGGAAATTCCCTTTCAAAATGATAATTCCCTTGCAAAGTGAACAGCCTAATTGCCTTTTAGTAAACCAAACCCTTAAAATGATCAGTATCCAGGTATAAAACCTGCTTCATGTATTATTCATACAGTAATTAAGGGGTTCAAAACAAAGTACTGAGAAAAAAACTTACCAAGTAATTACAAATATAAGAGTAATAACAACAGGTTGCCTCCCCTGGGCGAACCATCGTAGCTGTACATTGGTTCACCTTTTGACTAGGGGGCGCACGTACTGCCGCTGGAGGCGCACCCGCGGCATGATGCCGAAGCTGATGAGCGCTGGGCACCCGCGATTGCTCCACACAGAGACAGAACGGAGATCTGTCAATGTAAACAGACAGATCTCTGTGCTGTCAGGGGTCAGGAGAGCGATTTGTTGTTCATACTAAGTATGAAGAGGGGTCTGTCATCTCCTCTAGTCAGTCCCAGCCCCCTACAGTTAGAATCTCTCCCTAGGTAACACAGTAAACCCCTTGATCGCCCCCTACTGTTAAGCCCTCCCCTGCCAGTGTCATTTATACAGTAATCAGTGCATTTTTATTGCACTGATCACTGTATAAATACCAATGGTCCCAAAAATGTGTCAAAAGTGTCCGATCTGTCCGCCATAATGTTGCAGTCCCGATAAAAATCGTGCTAAAAAAATAAATAAAATAAAAATGCCATAAATATAGCCCCTATTTTGTAGACGCTATAACTTTTGCGCAAACCAATGAATATACGCTTATTGCAATTTTTCTTTTTACCAAAAAATATGTTGAAGAATACACATCGGCCTAAACTGATGAGAAAATGTGTTTGTTATTTAAAAAAAATATTTATGATAGCAAAAAGTTAAAAATATTGTGTTTTTTTTTCATAACTTATCGCTCTTCTTTTGTTTATAGCGCAAAAAATAAGAACCGTAGAGGTGATCAAATACCACCAAGATAAAGCACTATTTGTGGGGGAAAATTTGGGTACGGTGTTGTATGACCGCGCAATCGTCATTCAAAGTGTGACAGTGCTGAAAACTAAAAATTGGCCTGGGCAGGAAGGGGGTGAAAATGCCCGGTATTGAAGTGGTTAAGATAAAGTAGTAAAAGTGGGTGGAACTCCGCTTTAACCTCGCTGGCGGGATGATTATGTCAGATTGTTGATGCTGAAAGCGGTACTATTGTTTTGCATGGAAATTTGGCGTTTTATATTGTAGGACTGTAATTCTTAGAAATAACTCACTTAAATCTGTCCAAACCAGACTCTAGTAGACATCCCGGGTATGATAGAGTTTGAAACATGAAATCATTAATTATAATATAATAAATAACTATAAATAATTATAACCAATAATAATATAATATTAATAAAATGTATTCAATAATGTAATCAAATCAAAAACACTGAAATTTTCTCAGTTGCAGAATTGTCGCTGTCATTAGATTTAGTGTTTGATGACGAATTTCCCCACAAATCGCTATCGCTCAATTCTGCAGAGGATTCTAATTTATTATCGCTGTTTTCTAGCTGGTCTAAAACCACTTTTGACATAAAGGGACACTTTTTGGTTGCTATGGACAATCCCCAGTTTCCAGGCAGAAAAAACTGTATTTATAATATAAAAGTTCATGCAGGGCCAGTAGTGTATTTAGGTTTTTTGCTACCCTAGGCCTGACTAAACTCGTGCACCCCCCAATTTAAATATGACCCACCCTTTCCGGTCAAGACCACACCCCTTTCTGTTTAAGATCCACCCTGAATTTTCGAGTGAGGACACTAGTTCTTAGGGCCTGGGGGGGGGGCATGGATTCCCTTAATTTGCATAGATTTCCTCTCACTTCCTGTTTGGCTATGGGGCAGGAAGTGAAAGGAAATCTCTGCAATGGGACAGGGATGTTAAAAAATAAACTGACAGGGGCTATAACCCTCCCTTACTCTGTCCAAAATGAAAAACAAAAGTGTTGCCTATAGTTCTACTTTAAGCACAAATTTCTGATAATTTTATGGAGAGGACCAAGAAGATATAACTATGCCAATGGTGCAGCAGAAAACATATAGCACAGTGAGGAAGGTTTGTGGTTCAGGATGATAGGACAGTCAAAATTAGAAGCAGCTTGCGTTACACTAACAGTGTAGCACAAGCCAGCGGGGACTGTCCGTGCTGCCCCCCTGCAAAGTGCTGTCCTAGGCCTGGGCCTTGTTGGCCTAGGCCAGGATACAGCGTTGTGCAGGGCACTGGACAGACCACTAGGGACAAAGGGGATGTGTAATTATTTGATACAGTACTGTAATCAGTAAGATTACAGTATGCTGTATCTATGTGTTTTTCATTTTTTGAATTTGGCGCCGAACTCCGTCCCCGTGCGTCGCAACGCTCACAGGGAACGGAGCTCGGCACTGTGAATCGAGCGAGACGCGGCGGCTCGCAGATCACAGCGGGGAGACATCGCAGGATCCAGGGGACAAGGTAAGTAACCTCTACATGGATCCTGCGATGCGATCCCGAGTCTGGCTCGGGGTTACCGCTTTTGGTATGAAAAATTCACCCCGAGCCACACTCAGGAATACCGCCAGGGAGGTTAACAAAGACAACACAAGATCACAATAGACTGAACAAGATTAAAAAACACAACAAAATTACCAATAACAGCCATTAACACCAAATAACAAAATTAAAACTACACTACAAATAAAACATCCACACAATTAAAATACAACATACTGTAGAATAAATAACACAGATTAAAATAACAGGCAAACTACCAAAAAGGGGGGTAAATCATTCCGGGGCTGAAGAGGTTAAATGATGACATAATAGAAGGGCAAGGTTGAGGTGTACAGTTTGGAAAGGCAATGGGTTCAGGTCCATGTCACATCAGCATTTCTTTTACAAGTAAAGAAGGTCAAAGTGTTAATTGGTGGTTAATAATCTCAACAGATCCCCTTTTATAAACAATATCTGGCTTTTATTCAGATGGCAGTTCATTAATTGATGTGTAGTGTTAATCCGAGATATATCTGCAATAACAAGCTCCAGTATCTGGCTACAAAATCAAATCACGACGCGGCATCTAGTCGTAATGATGATGAACGCAGGAAATGACAAATTCTTATTCCTCTTCTAAGAGCTGACATGCAGGAAAAACTGCTTTATCATCCGACAGACAACATTCCCCGAGATCAATATTGCTCCACTTGACATGAAGCAATAAACGAGTTTGCATTCTAGGAACGACTCGTGGGAACAAAAACACCATAGATAGAGAAGCAGCCGAGCGTTTAAATGGAACCTGCTATGACTTGGGCGCCATTGCTGACCTCCTTCTCAGAAATTCGCTTGGCTGTCATGCTGGTCCTACGTCTTCAGACCAATAGAAACTGCAGTCAGATAAGCAGTGGTGGATGGTGCTCAAAAATTTTTGGGAGGCGCAAACAAACTGAGAAAAAAAAATCACCAATTGCCGCCACTGTGCCCATTAAACGCAGCCACTGTGCCCAAACGCCACCAGTTTGCCCCCTCAAATGCAGCCAGTTTCCCCCCCAAATGCAGCCAGTTTGTCCCCCAAATACAGCCAGTTTGTCCCCAAATGCAGCCAGTTTGTCCCCAAATACAGCCAGTTTGTCCCCAAATGCAGCCAGTTTCCCCCCAAATACAGCCAGTTTGTTCCCAAATACAGCCAGTTTCCCCCCAGCCCTGCACTTACCTTCCCCGGGTCAGCGCCGTCCTTCTTCCGTCCTTGATGTCTTCTCCTGCCCTCGATGTCGCTTCAGCCAATCAGGTTCCTGGTAACCAGACCCGGTGAACCTGATTGGCTGAGATGCCTGTCAGTGTTAACCAAGGAACACACAGCCCGTGCGTCCTCAGGTTAACTATTTGGAAGCCGATTACAGCCCTCAGGCTGTAATCAGGAAGCCTATCAGAGCCGCTGGCTCTGATAGGCACTTCCAAAAACCAACCAGCCGCTGTTATTCAGATGGCCGTGCATGAACCTATGTATTGTTGTTGTGAGTGACGGGCACCGGAGATAGAGGGGGCGGCGCTCCTGCGCCCACTATGGACGCACCGCCACTGCAGTTAAGTCAGAATTCCCAATTGCCATGCTTGTTCCAGGTCAGTGACTCAGAAAACACTGAAGCCCAAGGATCAGCATGACACATAGGGGTTGATTTACTAAAGGCAAATAGACTGTGCTATTTGCAAGGTGCAGTTGCCCTCTGCAGGTGATGTTGCTTCAGAGCTTAGTAAATGAGGTAAAGCTTCAGTTTACAAAGAATACCCAATCATGTGCAAGGAAAAAATAAATACATTTTGCTTGCACATGATTGGACGATGGAAGTCAGCAGAGCTTCTGCTCATTTATTAAGCTCTAGAGCAACTGCACTTTTTCCCTTAACCTCCCTGGCGGTATTCCCGAGTATGACTCAGGGTTATATTTCAGTACCATTAGCGGTAACCCCAAGCCACACTCAGGATTGCATCTCAGGATCCTGGTGCAGTGTACTTACCTTGTTCCCAGGATCCTGCGATGTCCCCCCGCTGTGTCCTCTGCCCAACCTATCACTGTGCCGGGCTCCGTTCCCTGCGAGCGTTGCGACGCATGGGTGCGGAGCCCGGCGGCAAAATCAAAAAGTGCAAAATTCATAACACATACAGTACACTGTAATCTTACAGATTACATTACTGTATGAAATAATTTCACATCCCTTTTGTCTCTAGGGTTTTCTCCAGTGCCCTGCATGCAGTTTTATATTATATATACTGTTCTTTCTGCCTGGAACGTTGAGATTGTCCATGGCAACCAAAAAGTGTCCCTTTACTTCAAAAGTGGTTTGAGACCAGCTAGAAAACAGCGATGGTGAATTAGAACACTTGCAGAATTGAGCGATAGTGAATCGTGGGGAAATTCATTTTATTATTATTATTTTTTATAATTATTTATAGTTATTTATTATTCAAAATTTATGATTTTGTGTTTCAAACTTTATCATACCCAGGATGTCTAATAGACTCTTGTTTGGACAGATTTAAGTGAGTTATTACTAAGAATTGCAGGACTACAATATAAAACGGCAAATTTCCATGCAAAACAATTGTACCGCTTTCAGCGCCTAAAATCTGACATAATCATCCCGCCAGGGAGGTTAAAAGCCTGGAACAAAACATGTCTCTCCTGGTCTGGAATGACTATCATTTCTACTAATAGGGCAACTTGCATTTCAAACAGTAAATAAATTAAGATTCTTCCCTGGATTACGTAGACACCCACCGAGCAAACAGATTGTCTGCAGTCCTTAATAACAAGATGCAATCCACACACATTTTGCAATTTAAAGCAGAACTGAAGCTCCAAAACAGCGAGCAGGCAGGCTTTTGTTGCCGAAGAGACATGCAATGTTTCTTCCTTAATATAATGCCCCTACCTACTCAGCTTATAACTCTGGGCCGGTCTCTATGTGTCGGGAATGACAGCCTCTTGTGCATGCGCAGGAGTGACATCATCCCGCACCAGCCAATGAAGATGGTCAAAGACCATCTTCAGGCGCTGTTGGCATCTTCCAAGTCTACAGACCGCTGCTGAAGTTCATAAGTGGCTCCGGGCAGGTGTGCCTACCCGTCAGGTCTAGTTGAGTTGTGTTAGACCTTTCAACAATATACTGCTATTGCTTAACTTGGACAGTGTTTACTGCCTGCCAGGGGTATGCCAGCAGACAGACGGCGGCCATTGCAGTGTTCAAAAGCCGCGCCTCCCGAGTCCTCGTCGTCTGTGATGGGCGGAACACTAGATTTCACAGCAGGCAGTGTTCAGCCTATCACGGACATCCTCTCATCCTCGTCTGTGTTATGAGGATGACCGTGATGGGCGGAGCGCTGAATGCTGGGAGGTTGGGTGTTCCGCCTGTCACAGACGAGGAGGAGGCGCGGCTTTTGAATACTGGAATGGCCACCGGTGTAGCAGTAAAATCCGTATACCATGAAAATCTGCATCAGGTACAGGCACAGTGATTGAAGCATGGGCACAGTGAAGCATGGGTACAGTGAGACACGGGTACAGTGAGGCATGGACACAGTTCAATTCAACTAAGAGTAACCTCAGGATTTTTTTGTTGTTTTATTAGCTAAATCCAAATACAGTATTAATAATTTGGATGTTTAACAATCTTTGTTGCACACTGACTTTGCAGTTAGAGAAAGGGTTTGCCTTTGCAATTTTGTTTGTTGATGCACTTTAATTAATATAATAAAATAAAAAAAATCGAATCGTAAATCGAGTTTTTTATAAAAAAAATCGCAGATTTTTTTGGGGGGGAAAATCGCCCAGCCCTAATTAAGGATGCATTAAGGTGAAAAAAAATTAACCTTTACAACCCCTTTAAGAGAGGTAAGGGGGTGAACATCACAGATTAGGGGGGGTGCTCATTACTGGATACATAAAAATGTGACGGCAGGCCTTTACTATTCTTGATGGCCTCAGTACTAATTTTTTTTTTTTTTTACTGTTTTTTTTGTAAAACGAATAAAAAAGATTGAAACAGAAAAAAAAAAAAAAAATAAGCGATGATTTTTTTTTTGTTTTTCGGTTTTATTTTTTGTTTGTTTTTTAGTTTATTTTTGTTTTTTTGTTTTTTCAAGTTTGTTTTTGTTCCTTTTTACAGGCAATTTTATAACCTATTCCCAGTCAGAGGGTGACATGCCATGCACCACCCTGTCCCACTGCCTGAGAAAGGGTTGGCAATCTCCTCCAACAACAGGAGAGAGAAGAGAAATAAAACTTTTACACAAATAAAAAAAGACATAAAAAGGAAAGGGGAAAAAAATAAAATAAATAAATAAATAATTCTGTTGAGGAAGAAATGCAATGCCAGGAAAAAATCTGGAATTGGAGCCAGACAGGCTAAAAAAAAAATTGGAGCCCAAGGGATCTTCTATCGCTCAGGATCTCCTCAACCCCTTCCATACATAACCATTTACACACGATGGCTGATGCAAGAAAGGGTTGAGAGAGACTAGTCCGAAAAATAAAAGCTACCCATTCCCACCCCAAGCCAGCCCCCTGCTTGCCCCATCTTTATGTTATCAACCCCTTTCCGTCTTCTGCTCTTCTCTGGGACCCCCAAACACAGCAGGATGAAGAGCAGGCAGCTCAGGGGCAGCGAGGCTGATGCAGTTGAGGACTCAGGAGGACGTACTGGTCTCTTTCTGTGACAGCTGGATTGGGTTTCGTTGCACGCCTTTCTGAGTTTCCAAATCTCTAAAGTGTTTGTCAACTATTTTGCGAACATGACTTAGAGCGCTACCCTCTTTTCCTTTGCAATTTTCCACCTGGTATGGGGGAGATATAACTACCTCCTCCATAACTATTATATTTTTTTTCTTCCCATTTACAGTCCTTTATCGTCTTATGAATGGTCTGGAATAACTGCTGTCCATCCATAGAAACTCCAGCACTGATGGCATAAGCCTGGCTCATTTTCTCTTCCTTCTCCGATCGAGCTCTGCTTGCCAACTTGCCAATGTTGAGGGAAGCTAGAGGGGGAGGAGTCTGCGTGCGATCATTCAGCACTTCTACATCTGATACATACTGCAGGTTAAGCAGGAGGATGTCAGCATGGTTGGGTTTTCCACTAGTTGAGGGACACTTGAGCGCCAGCATCTTGCTCTGGTAGTCGACGGCCACCACCTCTCCTTGGAGCCGCGTTTCCTGGCAGGTCCGGCATGAGACCTGGGAGCCGACACTGAAATATTCCCCCGGAGCCGCCATCTTCCATCCGGCCTGCGTGACGTGCTGCTCCACGCGCTGCCCCCCCCCTTTTGTTTTTTGAAGCACCTGATTAGAGCCAGTGGCTCTAATAGGCTTTAAAATAGGATGGGCTCGGGGCGTAGAGCACTGTGAACCGAGCCCGCCCAGGTGTTTTACAAAAGCGAATAAATATTCGCTATTGTAACACTGATCCTCCTCCAGGCTAATCGGTAAGTGGGTCTTGAGACCTGTCACCTGATTGGCTGAAAGAACAGGCGATCCTATTGGACGCCTAGGATGAGGGGAGGAGGCACACAGCGGAAGCCGCCGTGATGGAGGAGAGGACACAGGAGCCACTGCCTGATCGTCAGACAGCAATCGGGAGGATGGGGGTGAGTTGCCGCCAGCTGCTCGGGAGGGTGGTTGTTTGCGCCCCCCCAAAAAAACACCAGCCGCCACTCCTGCCCGCTACATCATGCCACACCTTGCTCACAAGCTGTTCAATATCTTCCAGTTCATTCTCTTTCTCAAACAGCCTGACTAGGAAAATTCTGTTCCTGGAGGATTGCTGCTCTCTGCGGGGAAGCAGTGATCTCTCTGTAGAGGTCCAACATGTCCCCTACTGAGTGAAACCTATATTGCTGCAATCAGCAAAGCTTATGCTCTCTGCTGATTGGAACTTTCTGGCTTTGAATAAGTGGAGGGCTTGATGGACTTCTGCTGAGAGGCCACTGCTGCCCCACAAGGAGCAGCCGGTGCTGGCCAGCGGCCATCGGAAAGGAGAGTTCCTTCTACGCATAAAGTACCCCTAGAACCCTAAGGTGTCAAGGGAAGGGGTGAATTTTGATCCTTTTGTAACAATGGAATCCTGCCTTCTTATTATTATAGCAAACCCATATGTAGCACTCACCTCCGTAAGGACCGCTGGTTTGCCTCAGGTTCTTTTCCCAAATTTGTGCAACAGCAGCCAGGCACATGGCAACATCCACTCTTCTGGCTCAATGAACTGTCTAAGGGTTGCCTTTTTCAAATCTATTGCTGAGTAACTTGGGTAGGGTGGAGGGAGCTCTGGGATACACCAGGAACACAGAACAGCAAAGGACATTCTCCACCTCATCACTACTGCTTAGGACAGTCATTCTAGCAATAGCCCAGGAATAATGAACAGCGCTGGGGCACCATCAGAAATGTTCCAGGCCAGACAAGCTCTATTTTGGGTGCAGCTGCAACAGTCACAAGGATCCTACACTCAGATCTGCCCTGGATGTTTAAATGCCTCCTTCCAATATCAGACAGACATTTTCCCAGTAAACTCTCCAGACGGGATTCTCAGTGAAATCCCTCACTTACCTTCAGAGATTCTTAGCAGAACAGGCCCCTCCCCTCAGCTCTGCCAAAGTTGGGACCTTGATGAACACAGGTAGAATTTCAGCTGGGCTGCCTAGAAGGCCAACAGCCCTTTAGACTGGGAACTTATCCTCCTGGAAAAGAACAGGGCAGCTCTAAACCCCAGACTATTTATGCACTTACCCAGCCACCTAGTGGGCATTCTCCCCCATCGATTGGCTAAATCAACATAAAAAAAAACAATATACAGAAGACAGGGGAAAACAATCAACACCTGCAGTGCCCAGAACAGCCCAAAGCAATCACAATATGTTCCACTGATTACAGGGGAGCCAAAATGAACTAAATTTACCCAGCTTTCTAGCAACCTATCTATGAGGGTGCTACACATACTTTAAAGAGACCCCAGAGAGATTGGACATGCTACACATGTAAAATGATGACTTTTTTGGGGGCATATGTAGCACGCCCAAAATCTGGAACCAGTTAACCAATAGGAAATCAAACAAACAAAATGAACATTTTCCATGAATTATTAGAAAGTCAAATGAACATTTCATAAATGAAAGTTTTTAAATAAAGTGCTAACCATGTATGGCCAGCTCAAATGACTTGTCACAAGAACAGGTGTCCACACTTCAGACTTTCACCTTACCTCCTGCTCTGGTGTCAACTGTAAAGTTCTGAATCCCCCTTCTCTTTCTGTCTCAATGACAAGGGTCAGTGGAAGCTGGCAGTTTTTTTTGGGGGGGGGGGCGGCAAACAACCACTCCTCCCCAGGCGGCCGGCGGCAAACCCAAACCCCCCACCACCACCGCCACACCTGCTGTCGGTGTCGGTCGGGTCACCTGCACCCACCACCCACCCCCCCCGCGGGCGATCGCCTGGTCAGTCATCCAGCCCCACACTTACCCCATCTCCTCCTCCTCTGCATCACGCTGCTTCCACCGTGCATCTCCTCCCTCCTCTTCCTAGGCATCCAATAGGATCGCCTGTCCTTTCAGCCAATCAGGTGACGGGTCTCAGGACCCGCTTCCTTTTTGGCTGAGAGGAGGATCAGTGTGACAATAGGGAATATTCATTCGTTATTGTCACACAACTGGATGGGCTCAGGGCGCAGTGCCCTGCGCCCCGAACCCACCCTTTTTAAGCCTATTAGAGCCTCTGGCTCTAATCACGTGCCCCATTGGAATCTTTGTGTCTGGCGCCCTGCATGTAGATTAGGGGGTCGGACACATGGATGGGGGGCGGCGCCTTTGCGCCCCTAGTGGACGGGCCACCACTGGTCACCAGGGCAAACAAATGGATGAATCTCTCCAGTAGGGACAATGACAGAAGTAAAACAGTGACAGAAACTGTAATGCTTTCCCACTCTATCCAAAACAACAACAAAAAAAGTTTTTCCTTTACATACACTTTAAGTAAGCCCGATATTGACAGACCCCCATATGTGCTCAGTAAAAAATAAATAAAAAATCTGATCTCACAGTCTCCCATGTAGTTTGTCAAAAGCAGCGTGCCTGCTAAATAATTCAATCTCCTTCTGTTTTACTGGCCTTCCACGTAGAAGTTACCTTTGGGGCGTCCAATTAAATGTAATAATAATATAATATTCACACTCTGTTAACAAACTTCACATGGCGTTAGGCTGCTAGCGAGCTTGTCCTACAGCCTCGGGGCCTACACGGGAGGATAATGATTCACTCACTGCCCGACCTCCTGTCATGTGGTTTCATGTAACATATATGCTGCTAAGTGCTGGACTGGTGCTCTGATATTTCTGCATTAGGCATTGTAGGAATTCGCTGATATTCTGTATGTAACAACTATTCCATCCTCGGGGCAAATGCTCTCCGCCAGGGTACGGTACATAAAACCGAATTCAGTGGGCTGCAAATTACAGATTATGGCATAAAGCTGGTAGGTGAGTAAAGGCAGGGGCAGCTCTGGTAGGAAATCATTGACTGAAAGAATTTCTCTTTTAATGGTTCAGACCACTTAAAAGAATAACTTATTATATCTTTTACGGGTTATAGCATGGTTAGTTCCCTATGTGAGGGACGCTAGCTCTGCCCTTTTTAGCTATGGGCTTCTAGTGCTGCATTAGTCATAATGTAAGAAAAAAGAAAAGACCAACAGTGAGCTATTATCATAGTCATAGCAGCTGGATGGAGCTGAGAAAGATTTATGATGCTTGTGAAAGATTAAAGTCCATTCGAACCCCTTGTTTAAAACAGCTAAATATATTCCAGGTGCATCAAAAAAAAAAGCTGTAGCCAGGTGCAGTCTGACTTCCCCACTACAGGTGTTGCGCAACTGAAGCTGCAATGCAAAAGGGGAAGGAAGTTGTGGGGAACTTGGTTTCTCTATGACTTCCTGTGGTCACCAAGACAGCCGTCTGATTGGATGCTGGCACCCCACATGACTTCAGCAACCATCTTAGTTCAGGCAGAGTTTATTTAAGACTCTGGCTCCCAGGTTTGGAGCACCTAATGCAAATGGCTAGTGTAGGGACAGGTTCCTGTCTGGCAGTGCAGGGACTAACTCCACCTCACTTCAGGAAGCCTTACCTTTTGGGTGTGGACCGGCCAGGCCGCATTCTGCTCCTCCTTGCAGACACTGTCAGCATCTTCTAAGTCTACTGATAGTTGCTGCAGTTCATAAGTAGCTCCATGCTGGTGTGCCTACCCATCAGGCCTAATTGAGTTGTGTTGGACCTTTCTACTAGACTAGACAGGTTCTGCTAGACAGGTTCCTGTTGGCAGTGGAGGGACTAAGTCTACCTCGCTTCAGGAAGCCTTCCCTTTTGGGTGTTGACCGGCCAGGTTGCATTCCGCTCCTTCTTGCAGACACTGACGGAATCTTCTAAGCCTACAGACCGCTGCTGAAGTTCATATGTGGCTCCAGGCAGGTGTGACTACCCATCAGGCCTAGTTGAGTTGTGTTGGACCTTTCTACAATATAACGCTATTTCTTAACTTGGACAGTGTTTACTGCCCGCCACACCATGCCACATCTTGCTCACAAGCTGTTCAACATCTTCCAGTTCATTCTCTGTCTCAAACAGCATGACTAGAAAAACCCTGTTCCTGGAGGATTGCTGCGCTCTGTGGGGAAGCAGTGATCTCTCTGTAGAGGTCCAACATGTCCCCTACTGAGTGAAACCTATATTTCTGGAATCAGCAAAGCTCAGGCTCTCTGCTGATTGGAACATTCTGGCTCTGAATCAGTGGATGGCTTGATAGACTTCTGCTGAGAGACCACTGCTGCCCCACATAGAGCAAGGATCCTTCTCTACAGAGAGGACCGGCATTTCTACTCAGGCTGTGACTGCTTTAAAAAGAAAATTAATTGTAATGCCGCGTACACACGATCGGAAATGCATACACACGGTCACACAAATCTTGTCGGAAATTCCGATCGTCAGGAACGCGGTGACATACAAGACGTACAACGAGCCGAGATCAATGAAGTTCAATAGGCAGTTTGGCTCTTCTGCTTGATTCTGCGCATGCATGTTTTTTTGTGCATCGGAAATGCATACAGACGATTGGAATTTCCGATAAGAACATTTCTTGTCGGAAATTTTATAAACCAGCTCTCAAATAATTTTTGTGCGTGGAAATTCTGACAGCAAATGTCCTATGGAGCCTATACACGGTCGGAATTTCCGACCAAAAGCTCACATCGGATATTTGTTGTCGGAATTTCCGATCGTGTGTACGTGGCATAAGACATTGAACACCTAATGATGCATCTGGAATGTATTCAACTGATTTATATTGTGGGTTTCTTTGGGATTTAGGTGTGTGGCCTCCAGAACCAAAATACTGAATTAATAGGGCTAACACTTTAGCCAAATTATCTTATTGGAATATCAATGAAAAAACAAACATTTGGTTAAACATTTGTACAATGTAAGTTGTGGCATACCTTTTAATTCAGCCTCTCTCATTCTGAGTTCTGTGGAACCCTAGGGTTCCTCCACAGTTTGCAGGGGTTCCTTGTGCAAAGAACAATTTCTGCCTCTCAGAAAGGTAACCACCAATCTATAAGGAGGGCATTCTTCCCAATGACTACCAAGGTAAGAAGAATCCTTCCCACTGATCATCACACTAATCTACCATTAGTTGTAGTAATTATTGAAAGGGGTTCCATGAGTCCTGACAATTATTTCAAGGGTTCCTCCATGCTTAAAATGTTTGAAAAAAAGTGCTTTAAATTATTTTATACTTTTTTATACTTAATAATTCTGCATGCACACCCAGAAACATAAGATACTGTAGATCATGATCGATTCGTGATCTTTCATCAATTGCCATTTGGAATGAGTCATGTCAACCCTCATCAGCTGCCTACTTTTTAATTGGGGTACTCCCTCCAGTGACAATGTGTCATTTTCAGAAGAATTCCGTCATGAAATGGTTTGTATGGTTATTATATAGGTTGCATAAATGTCTTCCTTCAACAGTACAGAAGTGGAAAAGACCTGGATGAATGCCTTCCATTAGGGTAGTACAATGTTCGCTGCTTACAGTAGCAGAACAAATAACGTGCAGTACAAAAACAACAGAATTCTTGGAATGTGCAATGTATATGGAGCTCTCCAGGGTGTTGAACTACAAATAATCATCACTAGGATTAATGACAAAGCATATGGATACTTTCAGATCCCAACAAAAGAATTAAGGTCAAAACCAACTGATTGTCAGCTATTGTACTGATGCTGGAAGCCCTACACTTATTATCTTATTCAGTTTGTGTTCCTTGCACCATCTACAGCAGCCTTTCTCAACCTTTTCAACACAGAGGAACCCTTGAAATAGTTCTCCGGTCTCGGGGAACCCCTGCTAAAAATTAGAAATCTACAATTCATGATACCTTTGTGTGATGGTCAGTGGGAAGAATGGTCCTTACACTTGTGGTCATTGGGAAGAATTACCTCCTTACAGATAGATAAAAAGATCAATGGTGTCAGTAGGAAATTATCTGAGAGGCAGAAATGGCCCAATGCTGAAGGAACCACTAGCAACCTTTGGAGGAACCCTAGGGTTCCACGGAACCCTGGTTGAGAATCACTGATCTACAGTCTTCAAGACCAATTCTAGCACAATTAAAATGCTGTATAAGGTTCGCCGTCCCCCAAATAAATACAGTCAACAGGGTATATTTACTAAAGCTGGAAAGTGAAAATCAGACTCAATTCTGCATAGAAGCCAATCAGCTTCCAGGTTTTATTGTCAAAGCTTAATTGAACAAGCTGAGGTTAGAAGCTGATTGGTTTCTTTGCAGACATGAGCCTGATTTTGCACACTTCAGCCCCAATGTGTCCTTTACCTTTTTTTCTCTTTCTATGCTTTGAAAATATACTAGTCCAGCAGTTCCAGTATTGTTTTCTTCAAGTGGCATTCCCCGCCACCCCCCTGGTCGGTCACCAGCCCCGCGCTTACCCCATCTAGGTCGTGGGCAGTGCTCCTCCGGGTGGGCGGCCGTGGCTTCCCCTGCGTCTCCTCCTCCTCAGCATCATCTGCGTCCCCTCCTCCTCCTAGGCGGCCAATAGGATTGCTTCTCCTTTTGGCCCATCGGGTGTTGGGTCTCAGGACCCACTTTCTGATTGGCTGGGAGGAGAATCAGGAAGACAATTGTGAATATTGATCCTCTATTGTCACACAAGTTGGTGTGCTCGGGGCGCAGAGCCCTGCGCCCCGAGCCCACCCTTCTTTGAAGCCTATTAGAGCCTCTGGCTCTAATCACGCACTTTAAAAAAAACAAAAAACCCCATTGGAATCCATGCGTCTGGCGCCCCACATGTAGATTAGGGGGCCGGACGCATGGATTAGGGGGGTGGCGCCACTGTGCTCTGCATTACAGGCCACCACTGTTCTTTTCTCTTCCTATATGTCCGTGCTGTATACAGTATTTTTGCACAGCATAAAACATTTTAATAGTGCAGGTGGACAGGCCGCCATTCCAATGCAAATGCACGGTGCTGTGCTCTGGTGAAGATGTAAAGGTAGGACTCTCTTGTGAAAAGGGGGACAGCGGAGATTGGCTGAGAACACTGATGTGAAAGAGAGGGGAGACGACTGCAGACTTGGATATGAAAAGGGAAGCTGAGGACTCTGATGTAAAGGGAGGGGGGAACTGGGGACTATGATGTGAAAGGGAGGGGGGTAACTGAGAAATCTTATGTGAAAGAGAGGGGAGGCGACTGAGGACTTGGATGTGAAAGGGGGAAATGAGGACTATGATGTAAGAGAGGAGGAAGAACTGATGATGGGAAGAGGGTGGACTGAGGACTATGATGTGAATTGGGGGGGGGGGGGGGACTGAGGTTTTGGAAGTGAAAGGGGGGACTTGAGACTAAGATGTGAAAGGGTGGACTGAAGACTATAATGTGAAAGAAGATGGAGAACTGAGGACTCTGTTGTGAATGTGTGTGTGTGTGTGTGTGTGTGTGGGGGGGGGGGGGGTTAAGGACTCTGATAAGGATTCTCTTGTAAAAGGGAGGAGAGTGAGTGTTATATCCTCTTGTGAGACACAAGACTCTGGTCTGGAACAACTGATGTTTATTTCAGGTCACTGTACACTGTAACATACATCTCAGGATAGGAATATCCATACCGCCCAACTTTTCACCATTGTACTGTGGGACACTTGGGGAGCAGGGCCGTTTGAGAAGCGGGGGGGGGTTATGGGTCTGCCCAAAACAGTTGTTGAGCGGGGGGGGGCTGCTACCGTGCTACCGCCGGGCCTGCCGTTAAAGGTTAAAGTTCCTTAGCGGGGTGAGGGGTTCTGACTTCTTACCTCCTTCCTCCGACCCTGCTGCAGTGTTGAGGAGCGTGGGGGGGTACTCTTCCTCGGGCCTCCTCTTCATTAAGGTTATGCGGGAAAATGTCCTCTCTTGCGGGTATGCGGGAAAGTGTTGTCATTGCGGGAAAGTCCCGCCCAATCCGTGCCAGTTGGGAGGTATGGAAAATCTTCTTATGCTTCCTTACATGTGCACTAAGATGGCTACTATGCCCCTTGACCCTTGTCATCACTCCTGGGTGGAGCCAGCCTTAAAGTGACAGTACATGTGGAACCATTCAGGTATAACACCTTCCATCCAACCCTAAAAAAAATAAAAAATTACAACAAAACGAGAAAAGGCACAAAACATTAACTAATAACTGTCCAATAACAGTCCTCCAAACACAGGAGATGCACAGGACTTTTCCCGCATCCAGATGTGAGACCAAGCTTCCAGGGACAGTTGCGGGGATAAAATGTCAGCGGATCACTTTCGGTGGCCCCGTCGAAAGTCTCATTACCAGTCTTGAAGCTGAAACCGGTCAGGAGGGCGACAGTGTTGTTGAGGGTGGGCATCCAGCGACTCAGAACCGGAGGAAACAGGGCTGGCCAGAATGAGCACCGGCGGGGCCAAGAAGGGATCCACCAGCTCAGTGGGTGAACAGACCTCCGGACCAGGGCTGGAGGGCTTTGTTGGAGCTGAGTTTAAAAGTTCAGAGTCCCCCCAATCATCAGTCCCCGTCAGGCCCAGACTGGGACAAAAAATAGGCCTGGGCATTTTAGACTGAGCAGCCCGGGGGGGGGGGTGCGGCGGTTAATGATGGGATGTGGGGTTCCAGCACATTGTACCTCTGGACCCCTTTACATTACACAACACCCTGCACCTCTGGACCCCTTTACATTACACAGCACCCTGCACCTCTGGACCCCTTTACATTACATAGCACCGCACCTCTGGATCCCTTTACATTACACAGCCCCCCACAGTTTGTTACACAGACACCCCCCTAACAGTTCTGGACCCCCTGCATGTTACACAGACCTCCCTACAGTACAGACTCCCTCCCTACAGTGTAGACCCCCTCTCTACAGTACAGACTCCCCTATGGTAGAGACCCCCCCTACATTACAGACACCCTCTACAATACAGACCCCCCTACATTACAGCCCCCCTCTACAATACAGACCCTCTCTACAATACAGACCCCCCTACATTACAGACCCACCCTACATTACAGACCCCCTCTACAATACAGACCCCCTCCCTACAGTACAGACCCCCTCCCTACAGTACAGACCCCCTCTCTACAGTACAGACCCCCCTACAGTACAGACCCCCCCTACATTACAGACCCCCTCTACAATACAGACCCCCCCTACATTACAGCCCCCCTCTACAATACAGACCCTCTCTACAATACAGAACCCCTCTACAATACAGACCCCTCCTACATTACAGACCCCCCTACAATAGAGAACCCCCTACAATAGAGAACCCCCTACATTTCAGACCCCCTCTACAATACAGACCCCCCTACAATACAGACCCCCCTACAATACAGAACCCCCCCTACATTTCAGACCCCCCCTACAATACAGAACCCCCCTACATTACAGACCCCCCACAATACAGAACCCCCCTACATTTCAGACCCCCCTACAATATAGAACCCCCCCTACATTTCAGACCCCCCTACAATACAGAACCCCCTACATTAAATACCCCCCACAATACAGAACCCCCTACAATACAGACCCCCCTACATTACAGACCCTCCTACAATACGGACCCCCCTATAATGCAGAACCCCCCTACATTACAGACCCCCCTACAATACAGCCCCCCCTACAATGCAGACCCCCCTACATTTCAGACCCCCCTACAATACAAACCCCCCCTACATTTCAGACCCCCCTACAATACAGAACCCCCCTACATTTCAGAGCCCCCTACAATACAGAACCCCCCTACAATACAGAACCCCCCCTACATTTCAGACCCCCCCGACAATACAGAACCCCCTACATTACAGACCCCCCTACAATACAGAACCCCCCCTACATTTCAGACCCCCCCTACAATACAGAACCCCCCTACATTACAGACCCCCCTACATTACAGACCCCTCTACAATACAGAACCCCCCTACAATACAGAACCCCCTAAATTTCAGACCCCCCTACAATACAGAACCCCCCTACATTACAGACCCCCCTGCAATACAGAACCCCCCCTACATTTCAGACCACCCCTACAATACAGAAACACCCCTACAATACAGACCCATAATGTACCACAGATCAGCGCGGGACTGCATGTCGGGTCCCCTCCTTATGTGTAGACATAAAGGAGGAGGCGGAGGCGGCTTCACTCTGCTCGGCTGTGTGAGACAGCCGAGACAGATTAGATCATCAGAGCCACGGCCACTGTGCCAGAGAGAAGGGGATCGTTGCGGGTCCTGGCCCCCTGATGTGCCAACGGGTGTCACTCGAGTGCGGCTCCGACTTGCAGCTGAGAGTGCACTGGGGGGAGACGTGACATGCGGCCCAGCGGCCCGCAGGCCGCCACGGCCCACCGGGCATATGCCCGGTATGCCCCATGGCCAGTCCAGGCCTGGTCCCCGTGCATCCTGATCCACTGGGAGCAGATCCTTGAGACACTGGTGGTTCAGCCGGCGTCAGGGATAAGGGCAGTTGAGAATGGGGACGCAGTTGGTCCGCATACCGTCTGCAAATGGAACCTTCTTCCAGGCGGACCTTGTACATCTTGGATCCCAAAGTCTCTGCAATGACAGCAGGAAGCCAACGGGTGTTGGAAGCCCCATAAGATCGGGTCCATACCTTTTGTTGGGCTGTGAATCGGGGGAGCTCATCGTGTTTGACCATCTTGTCTTGGGACTGCAGTACATGTTCCTGGACTGTTTGAGGGCGGAGCATGTCCAAACCAGTCAAAGCAAAAGAACAAATCTTCTGGACAGCAGCACTCCGAATAAAATTGCCTTTATTTGTAAAATCTAAAATCCAAAAACCACACTGCAGATCACAGCACACTGGTCAAGCTGACGCGTTTCACACTGTACTAGTGTTTAATCAAAGCTATGTGATTGTTGGGAAGAAGTAATTACTGGGAAGACATCTACACCTGAGCGGCTTCCTTTCTTTGATGTCCAAACCAGTCCATGGCTGCCGACCCAGAAGGAATTCCGATGGAGTTTTCCCAGTGGTTGCATGTGGTGTGTGTCTGTAAGCAGAACTAAAGGAGTCCAGCTGCTGGGGTGACAGGGACTATTTACTTGCAGCCACTGTAGCTTTGAAATAGTGTTTAAAAGTCTGTACAAACCGTTCTGCTTGACCATTTGTAGCCGGGTTGTAAGGTGCGGTCAACTTGTGCTTGATGTTGTGGGCAGTCAGGAAATGCTGAAACGCCTGACTGGTGAATTGTGCACCATTGTCTGTGACAATTTCTCTGGGGTATCCAAACGTAGCAGCGAGATGTAACAGTATGGAAACCGTTGCCTTAGTCGTTGGCTGAGTAACAGGAATTACCTCAGGCCACTTTGAATGGGCGTCCACTATGATCAAGAAGGTGTGTCCTCTTATCCGGCCTGCAAAGTCCAAGTGTAGGCGAAACCAAGGAACCGTGGGCCAAGTCCAGGGCTGGACGCACCCTTGAGGAGGGTCTCTTGCACAAGCATTCACATATGTTGTGATATCTGAGTCTAGGTTTGGCCACCACACACCTCGGGCCTTTTGTTTCATACGTGTGCCCCCGGGATGACCAGTATGTAGCAAGTCCAGAATGTGTCTCCAGAGGGTCTGTGGAAGGATCACTCGGTCTCCCCATAAAACACAGTTGCCAGCCACAGTTAATTACATACGCCTACGGAAATAAGGTTCATGATCCTGTGTGACGGTTGCAGGCCAACCGGACTGTACCCAGGAAAGTATTGTTTTCAGGAAGGTATCCTTGGCTGTATGGGCTGCTATCTCCCCAGAAGACAAGAAGGACAGGCTGGTGTAACGATAACTCTTGACCGGTGGAGAAGAGTCCATCGACATCCCTGTCAGTCTGGTCATTGCATTGGCATCATGACCGCGATACTGGATTTCGTAGCTAAATCTCAGGAAATACCCAAGCCTTTCCGAGCTCAGCCCGAGCTGTCCTCGGGCCTTTCCGAGTGTTTCCGAGGCTCTCCGGCACCCCCCCCCACCTCTGGCCACATGCGGTATTGCATGCCATTGAGGTCAATGTGGAACAAATTATTTTTGTTTTCCATTGACTTCTATGGGGAAACTCGCTTTGATATGCGGGTACTTTGCATTACGAGCATTCTCCTGGAACGGATTATGCTCGTAATCCGAGGTTCCAATGTACTTTATAATGTCTCCAAAGCAACAACATTTGGAAAACCCTTATGTTATGTCTGCCATAACAGCAATGCTTTGTACAATTTAGAAATAACACGCTTAGCATGATAATTGGATAGACAAAAGTGTTTATACATAGGCATCACGCTGAGGTCTGAGGTAGACGAAAGTGTAGCTGCATAAAACTGGTAAGTTTGCAGGTACTGAAAGATCTCCAAATTGGGGAGTTATATCGCTCTTGTAGGGTCGGAAATGTTTTAAAATCATTGCAAGTCACACATGGTGTAATCAAGTGAGCCGTAAGTGTGCCAAATGGTGAAATGAGTCAGGGAAGTGGCTGCAGGATAGAAGGCCATATTGTGGAAGAAAGATAGTAAGGGTCTGTGTGGGGCAATGAGTTTTGCCTTATATTTTACTAATACATAAGAAGTGTTGTGTGAGTGGGAGGATGCATAGCCTCGCTCTTGTAGGGTCGGAAATGTTTTAAAATCATTGGAAGTCATACGGTGGTGTAATCAAGTGAGCCGTAAGTGTGCCAAATGGTGAAATGAGTCAGAGAAGTGGCTGCAGGATAGAAGGCCGGATTATGGAAGCCACAATAAATTGTCTATAGTTTGAGGGTCAGAGTCCAGGGCTTCAAGTCCAACCCACAGGGGGATCTACTGATTACTATTATAGGATTCAAATGTAAAGTTTTTGACAATCAAAAACCAATAATTATGGATAGTGGGGCAAACATCCACTGGCTTATGGTGAAGAGGGTGTAAGGTAAAAGCCCTTGTATACATCATGGTCCTGGGATCCAAAGGGGCTCCACATTGACTGAAGTCTTAACACAAATACTAAAACATTACAATGCACGACACTGTTATTAGGCCAAGTTAGGGTCTCCTAGAGTCAATCTTCATCACCAAAAGAACCAAGAGTCTTCCTCCCTCACAGCAAATGATGTATTACTTCAGAGACCCGTAAAAAGGTGATTAATCCAAAATATCTCCCAGACTTTTATGTCTGAACGTCTGTTGCTTTTGTAGACTGTCAATTGCCACTGGCTCCATTTCATTAAATATATGTTTAATATTCTGTTTTTTATTAAATTTGATCTATGCATGCTAAGTGCTGACATTTTTCAAAGTGGATTACTCTAAGGTTAGAGGGAATACCCTTTAAAATAAGTCTTGTCATAAATCCCAGACACCAAGGGCAAGCGGAAATGAGAAAAACATTAATCTGTACAAAGAGAGGGTTGTGTCTGCACCACCGATATTTTATGTTAGGCAGCAGGAGACCAAACAAAAAGTCACTTTATAAAAGGGCCACCAAACCCTCAAAATGATTATGAAAAATTACACACAGTATCAGCTACAGTACATACCATATACAGCACTGTGTTCTGGCAGCAGTTGAGTTGGTCCCCTCAGCCATTCGTAAGCCTTGTAATTTCATCAATGACTACAAGGCTTCCTCTGGTTGGCTGCTACAGGACCACTCATCCTCTGTTTCCTACCACTGATCATTGTGGGCTTTTTCGGGAAGAGGACGAGGGAGCCCCCCCACCTTCTACAGCAAGAGGCCCCCACAGCATCTCGGGACTGGTGAGAGGGCTATTGGTCCATTGCTGATACTGCTAGCAGGGAGTGAGCAGGTCACTAAGTATACCCAATCCATATTGCACTCATACTGCACCCTATACCGCATTTATTCCAAACCTAGACTGCACCTATACCAACCTTATTCTGCATTATACGGAACCTTTACTGCACCTGAACTACATCTACCTTGCATCTGTGTTGAGACTATACCATAACTATACTGCACCTATACTACATGCAGGTTAACTGGGATTGTTGTTAAGTGCACAGACGCTCTTAAAGGGCTCCAACGATAGACGACAGAAAAAGATCTCAAAGGACTTCCCCCCTAATTATTGTGCAATCCCTCTTATGTTACCCTGCCCCCTCTGCTACCATCCTCCTTTTATTTTGGACAGTGCATACCCAGTTGTAGGGATGAGCTTCGTGTTCGAGTCGAACATACGTTCGACTCGAACATCGGCTGTTCGATCGTTCGACGAAGATCGAACGATTTGGGCCGTTCGCGCCAAATTCGAGTGACGCGAACGGCCCACAATGCACTACGCCATCGCAGTGTCATCCAGGCGCTGTGATTGGCCAAGCATGCACTGTGACCCCGCATGCTTGGCCAATCACAGCGCCGGCAGCGAGGAGAGCAATGATTGGCCACAGGCAGGATGCCTGTGGCCAATTATTGCTGAGGGGGTTTAGTACACGCCCCACACTATAAAAGGCCGCCAGCACGGCGGCCTAGTGTAGTGTGTTCCGGAGCAGGGATAGAGCAGCATAGGCAGGGACAGTGACTTTTATTTCTTTCTTGCTTAACCTGGATTCCTTTAGTTTAGGGAAAGAGAAGGATAGGTAGGGAGAGTGTCAGTGTGTTTTGTGCTTGTGCTATATTGTGCTTAAAAAAAACATTTTTTCTAGGGACAGAAAACTGTAGGTAGGGAGAGTGTGTCAGTTTCTTTCACTGTCAAAGTCCTTGTTTCCAGGGACCTGGAAGGACAGTGAGGTAATTCTCCTTGTGCTATATTGTGCTTAAAAAAAACATTTTTTCTAGGGACAGAAAACTGTAGGTAGGGAGAGTGTGTCAGTTTCTTTCACTGTCAAAGTCCTTGTTTCCAGGGACCTGGAAGGACAGTGAGGTAATTCTCCTTGTGCTAAATTGTGCTTAAAAAAAACATTTTTTCTAGGGACAGAAAACTGTAGGTAGGGAGAGTGTGTCAGTTTCTTTCACTGTCAAAGTCCTTGTTTCCAGGGACCTGGAAGGACAGTGAGTGAATTCTCCTTGTGCTATATTGTGCTTAAAAAAAACATTTTTTCTAGGGACAGAAAACTGTAGGTAGGGAGAGTGTGTCAGTTTCTTTCACTGTCAAAGTCCTTGTTTCCAGGGACCTGGAAGGACAGTGAGGTAATTCTCCTTGTGCTAAATTGTGCTTAAAAAAAACATTTTTTCTAGGGACAGAAAACTGTAGGTAGGGAGAGTGTGTCAGTTTCTTTCACTGTCAAAGTCCTTGTTTCCAGGGACCTGGAAGGACAGTGAGTGAATTCTCCTTGTGCTATATTGTGCTTAAAAAAAACATTTTTTGTAGGGACAGAAAACTGTAGGTAGGGAGAGTGTGTCAGTTTCTTTCACTGTCAAAGTCCTTGTTTCCAGGGACCTGGAAGGACAGTGAGGTAATTCTCCTTGTGCTAAATTGTGCTTAAAAAAAACATTTTTTCTAGGGACAGAAAACTGTAGGTAGGGAGAGTGTGTCAGTTTCTTTCACTGTCAAAGTCCTTGTTTCCAGGGACCTGGAAGGACAGTGAGGTAATTCTCCTTGTGCTAAATTGTGCTTAAAAAAAACATTTTTTCTAGGGACAGAAAACTGTAGGTAGGGAGAGTGTGTCAGTTTCTTTCACTGTCAAAGTCCTTGTTTCCAGGGACCTGGAAGGACAGTGAGGTAATTCTCCTTGTGCTATATTGTGCTTAAAAAAAACATTTTTTCTAGGGACAGAAAACTGTAGGTAGGGAGAGTGTGTCAGTTTCTTTCACTGTCAAAGTCCTTGTTTCCAGGGACCTGGAAGGACAGTGAGGTAATTCTCCTTGTGCTAAATTGTGCTTAAAAAAAACATTTTTTCTAGGGACAGAAAACTGTAGGTAGGGAGAGTGTGTCAGTTTCTTTCACTGTCAAAGTCCTTGTTTCCAGGGACCTGGAAGGACAGTGAGGTAATTCTCCTTGTGCTAAATTGTGCTTAAAAAAAACATTTTTTCTAGGGACAGAAAACTGTAGGTAGGGAGAGTGTGTCAGTTTCTTTCACTGTCAAAGTCCTTGTTTCAAGGGACAGAGAAGGACACCTGAAGGTAGCCCTTATTGCTTTTTTCCCATCTCCCTGCAGGCCATCTATTAGAATGTCTGGAAGGCAAACAAGGAGAGGCAGACAGTCAGGAGGCAATAAAAGAGGGCAAGCAGGCTCTGTGTCTGGGGGCAACAGTGCTGGTCGTGGACGCGGTGCATTGTCATCAGCACATGGCCATGGGACACGCTTGTCCTTCTTTTCGGCAGCTGGACATGTTGAGCCACATCATGCCGAAGACTTGGTAGAGTGGATGACCAAGCCCTCCTCCTCCTCCTCATCCTCTCTCACCCAGGCTCAGGGTACTGGAAAAGCAGCTGCCAAAGCGTCCTCTTCCCTGGTATCAATGTCAGACTCATCATCAGTCACTCCTTCCCTAGACCCACCATGTCCTCCTCCTGAGGAGTCCCCCGAACTGTTTCAGCACAGTGTTGGGTACATGCTCCAGGAGGATGCCCAGCGTTTCGAAGGGTCTGATGATGAAACCCAGCTAGAGGAAGGCAGTAGCGTGAGAGCAGACAGAGGGGATGCTCAAGAAGGACACCAATCTGGCAGTCATGTTCCAGCAGCTGCAGCATACTGCCAGATTGCCTCCAGTGATGAGGAGGGAGGTGATGATGAGGTCACTGACTCCACGTGGGTGCCTAATAGGAGAGAGGAGGAGGAGGAGGATGAGGAGGAGGCACATCTCCAACGAGGCAGGATGCCCTTTGGTGGCCAGCGTAAGGGCAGTACACCGACGGAATCACACCGCAGAGCTCCGCCTGTGCAGGGCGCTGCCTCTGCCCGTCATTCAAAAAGTTCTTTGGTGTGGGCCTTTTTTGAGGCTAGTGCATCAGATCGCACAGCTGCTGTTTGCAACATATGTCTCAAGCGTATATCGCGTGGCCAAAACATCAGCCGCTTGGGTACCACATGCCTGACCAGACATATGTTGACCTGCCATGCAGCTCGTTGGCAAGCCTACCTCAAAGACCCACACCAAAGAACAAAGCGGACCTCTCCTTGCACCGCATCAGCTGGGATCTCCAACCCCACTATAACTTCAGTCCTCTCTGAAACATGCACTGAGAGGAATGAAGGTGTAGAATTAGGTGTGTCACAGCCAAGTACTTGCGGCCACTCTGCTAGCAGTACACCGACGTCCGATTCTAGCAGGCAAATTTCCCTGCCCCAGCTGCTGGACCGTCGAAAGAAGTTCACTCCCAGCCATCCACATGCCCAGCGGTTGAATGCTAGCTTGGCTAAATTGCTAGCGCTTCAACTGCTGCCTTTTCAGTTGGTAGACTCGGCCCCCTTCCGTGAGTTTGTGCAATGTGCGGTTCCTCAGTGGCAGGTTCCCAAACGCCACTTTTTCTCACGGAAGGCTATTCCGGCTCTCTACCGGCATGTGGAAGGCAATGTCTTGGCCTCGCTGGACAGGGCGGTCAGCGGTAAGGTGCATATTACCGCTGACTCATGGTCCAGCAGGCATGGACAGGGACGTTACCTTTCTTTCACGGCCCATTGGGTCACTCTTTTGGCAGCTGGGAAGGATGCAGGACAAGGTGCAGTAGTGTTGGAGGTTGTCCCACCGCCACGCCTCCAAAATGCTACTACTGGTTGTGACACACCTCTCTCCTCCACCCCCTCCTCTTCTTCTTCCTCCATGGCCTCTTCCTGTGGTTTGTCCTATGAACCAGCGGTGCTCCGTAGCCGTTCACGGGGCTACGCAAGTACGCAGGCAAAAAGATGCCATGCCGTGCTTGCGCTGGTGTGTTTGGGGGACAGAAGCCACACTGGGGCAGAGGTCCTGTCTGCTCTGCAGGGCCAGGCCGAGAGGTGGTTGACGCCACGCCAGCTTAAGCCAGGAATGGTGGTTTGCGACAATGGCACCAACCTCCTCTCCGCCCTCCGACAGGGACAACTGACCCATGTGCCCTGTGTGGCTCACGTCCTTAACCTGGTGGTGCAGCGGTTCTTGGGCAGGTACCCGGGCTTACAGGATGTCCTGAGGCAGGCCAGGAAAGTCTGTGTGCATTTCCGCAGATCTTATAATGCCAGTGCTCGCCTGGCTGAGCTGCAAAAGGAGTTGAACCTGCCCAAGAACCGCCTTATATGTGACATGCCCACCAGGTGGAACTCAACGTTGGCCATGCTGCAGCGGCTGCACACGCAGCAGAGGGCCATCAATGAGTACCTGTGCGACTACGGCACCAGGACAGGGTCAGGGGAGCTTGGTTTTTTTTCTCCACGCCAGTGGGGCATGATCAGGGATGCATGCACTGTCCTGGCACCATTTGAGGAGGCCACGAGGATGGTGAGCAGTGACAGTGCATGCATCAGTGACACTGTACCTCTTGTCCACCTGTTGGAGCACACGCTGCGTGGAATAATTGACAGGGCACTTGAGGCAGAACAGAGGCAGGAAGAGGAGGACTTCCTTGCCTCTCAAGGCCCCCTTTACCCAGACAGTGTTCCTTCTGTCCCACCCATCGCACAGGAAGAGGAGGAGGAGGAGGAGGAGGAGGAGGATTGTGTCAGCATGGAGGTGGAGGCTGGCACTCAGCATCATCAGCAGCAGTCTTTTAGGGATGATTTACAGTCCCAAGAAACCAGTGGACTTGTACGTGGCTGGGAGGAGGTGGCTGCGGATCATGTCGTCCTTAGTGACCCAGAGGACTCCGGAGCGAATGCCTCAGCAAACCTACGCTGCATGGCCTCCCTGATCCTGCAAAGTCTGCGGAAGGATCCTCGTATTCTTCGGATCAAGGAGAGGGACCATTACTGGCTGGCCACTCTCCTTGATCCACGGTACAAGGGTAAGGTTGCGGACCTTATGTTACCGTCGCAGAGGGAGCAGAGGATGAGACAACTCCGGGAGGCCTTGCAGAAAGGTCTGTGCAACGCGTTCCCAGAGACTGGGAGGTTACAAACTCCTGGTCCTGGACAACGAGTTGCTGAGGCTTCGGCCAGTCAAAGAAGGAGCGGTGGGGAAGGTGGCCGTCTGACCGATGCGTTCAGACAATTCTTTAGTCCGCAGCCCCAAAGTATGATCGGTTCCAGCAACCATCGCCAGCGTCTGATAAACATGGTGCAGGAATATCTAGGGGCAAGGTCAGACTTGGACACCTTCCCCACCGAAAATCCTCTGGCTTACTGGGTCTTGAGGATGGATCACTGGCCAGAGCTTGCACAGTATGCAATTGAGCTACTGGCCTGTCCTGCATCCAGCGTTCTTTCGGAACGCACATTCAGTGCTGCTGGAGGATTTGTCACGGATCACAGGGTGCGCCTGTCCACCGACTCGGTTGATCGACTGACTTTCATCAAGATGAACCAGTCTTGGATCACCACCAGCTACCACACACCTGATGCTGATATAACAGACTAATTGATTTTAACATGTCACATCCCTTCAAGACTGATGCTGATGCTGAGTGCCTGTGCTGTTATGTTGACTGGCTATCCTCCTCCTCCGAGTCCTCAATGATACGATTGATGATGATAGCTTGGAAGATCATTTTTGTTTATGGGTGCCGCCACCAGTGACTAAGGCCCAATTTTTCAGCCCCTGTTTTACAGGGGCGTGTAATTACAATTTTTTTAGCAATAATTTGCCATAGGGCTCATTGCTGTGCTCCAAGTACAGTATCTGTGAGGGGTTGGAGTGTTGTGGCACCAGTGCCTAAGGCCCAATTTTTCAGCCCCTGTTTAACAGGGGCGTGTCATTACAATTTTTGAAGCAATACTTTGCAACAGGGCTCATTGCTGTGCTCCAAGTACAGTATCTGTGAGGGGTTGTAGTGTTGTGCCACCAGTGCCTAAGGCCCAATTTTTCAGCCCCTGTTCAACAGGGGCATGCAATTACAATTCTTGATCTAATAATTCACAGCAGGGTCCATTGCTGCACCCACCAAGAGTAACTCTGAGGGCTTACAGTGTTGTGGCAACGCCACCACCACCACCACCACGAAAGGCCCAATTTTTCAGCCCCTGTTCAAAAGGGGCATGTAATTACAATTCTTGATCTAATAATTCACAGCAGGGCCCATTGCTGCACCCACCAAGAGTAACTGTCAGGGCTTACAGTGTTGTGGCACCAGCACCACCATCAAAGCCCCAATTTTTACTACCACTGTTCAACAATTATATGTAATTAAAATTCCTGATATAATAGTTGACAGCAGGGCGTTCCAGCACCAACCAAGAGTAACTGAGTGCTTACAGTGTTGTGCCAACACCAACAACTAAGGGGCCTATTTCTGCAGAGTATATACGGCAGGTCCCTACTTTCAAACATCCAACTTACAAACGACTCCTACTTGCAAACGAAAGAAGACAACAGGAAGTGAGAGGAAATCTACCCCTAGAAAGGAAAATTCTCTCCTGTAAGAATAAATATGGGAGAAAGGGGTCTCATCTGTACTGATGCTTTATCAGCAATCCTTGTTTCAAGAAAAACACCACATTTCAAAAACATTTGTCATTGGGACGGAAAGTGAGGTGAAATGTTCTGAACAGGGGCACAGACAGCAAAACAAATGTTTCCCAAAAAGTTTAAAAATAGATTTTTGGGCTGGAGCTACACTTCAACAATGTACCTGTTCAAAATTACAAACAGATTCTACATAAGAACAAACCTACAGTCCCTGTCTTGTATGCACCGCCTGTATACGGCTGTTCAGAGTATATAGGGCCTTTTTTATTTTATGTGCGGGGTTCCCCTTAATATCCATACAAGACCCAAAGGGGCTGGTAATGGGCTGGGGTAGGGGGGGGGGGTCATGGGGTAGCTATGCCATTTTTCTTAAAGAATTTCATCCATATTACCGGGACCAGACATTACATTAAAGCCGCAAGCAGTTTTAAATGGCTTTTTTTTCCTTTAGAAGTGTCATTTTGTGCAGGGACAGTTCTAAACACGGGAAACACGTGGCACTTCACAGGCATACTTTAGACACCCCCCAGGTACGATATTTAAAGGAATATTTGACTTTTTTTTTTTCACTTTATGCATCATTAAAATGACTGCTCCCGAAAAACGACCGTTTTTAAAACTTCTTTTTGCATTGATACATGTCCCCTGGTGCACAACCCGGGTTCCCAAACCCTATTTATGACAATAACATGCATAATAGTTGTTATAATTAGCACTTTAGAATTCGAACGTTCGCATCCATTGTATTTAATAGGGTTCTAATGTTCGTTCGAACTTTCGGTCCGTTCGCGGGTTCTGGTGCGAACCGAACCCGGGGGTGTTCGGCTCATCACTACCCAGTTGGTCTAGGACTAGCATTGCCAGCATAAATGTGCTCTTGCATTATAGTTCCAGCATTCGGTAGATTACATTTTACTACTGCTCACTGTTGCACTTGAGGTGGCCTTGCTACTATTTATGCTGATCTGGACCCCAAATCTCATATTATGCCTAGTCCTTACTGTTAATCAATTTGTATGCTTAAATGTGGTATTACCATTGTTAATCCATTTTATGCTTGCCTAGTTACCAACCGTATTGGGTGACAATTTATTAAGCTTGCCTTTATTAACTGGTTTGGTGCCTGTTGGGTACTAAGTGATTTCCAGTGATAGTGTATGGTTGCACACCTGGTGTGTAGCGCTACATAAAAAATACAAGGCTTTCTTGTGACTAGCCAAGCAGCACTTGGCCCAACATGATTTTGTTCTGGGAATGGGGAGTTCCTCTACTGTTGCCAGAACACATTTTATACAGCGTTGATAGTGGGTGCAGCAATTAGTAAAGGAAATAGTTCCTTTGGGCCAGCTTGGGCTGAACAAACTATTTAAAGTGATGGGAAAGCTGGAGTTCGGCTTTAAGAAATGTGGAGCAAGGTGTGATTTTGTCAGAACAAAGAAGACGTCATTCTTACCAATAATACTTCCTGAAGGAATTCCATTTTTGTTTGAAAGTGATAATGAAGCTCCCATGTGGATGACAGTGCTATATCTGGTAAATATCCCCAGGATATGAATGTTCTAGATTATGGTGTCACTTTCAGCCGTGGAACTATATGGTAACAGTTACATAGAAGGAGAAATGTACTACGTGGGGTGGCATCTCCAACCGAACAGATTGTGCTATGCCCTACTGCAAGCAGTCTGCCAACTGCTGGTCCACCTTATCCTGGCTTGTTCAATATCCAAGAGCTGATCATAAGAAATGAGAAGTCAGCTAATCAAATGTGTTTGTGTACTGTATACAGTTAAGGCTGAATTCCAGGAATGGCAATTTTTATATATACATTGGTCCAGCTTGGACTGATATAAATGGGCCCCACCTGGAAGCTGAAAATCACTGTATAAGAAACTGCTACTCCAGTGATATCCCCTATCTTCCAAGTCAGCTGCTCTTCTGCATTGTCAACAGTCACTCACGTGGCATGGGTGTCATTCAAAGAACACTTTGCATTTTCTCAATGAATGCCAAGTGTTCTCTAATTGGATGAGGTGAAGATCCTGACGTCACCACCCGCCTCTCTGGACTGGATCTATTTTATTCTAAAACACTGTGTTCATCAGCAGTTGGTTCGAGTTGCTGATGAACATTGTGCTTTAGAATTCAATTGGCCAAAGTACTGTACCACATGTATTGCATTTTTCCTCCAGTCTAGTTGTACATTGTTCCTCATTAGGGATGAGCTTACGACTGAACACTGTCATTTCAGACGTTTTTCCAAATGCCTAAAGATTAGGGCGCTTGGCGCAGATGAATTGGTTGCTAAGGAAGCATTGGTTGCTTGCACCCAGTCCCTACCAGGCACAGATGTCACCCGGCCCATTCACCTACATGGCCGGGAATTCTCAGACACGGAAGCAAATGGAAGGTTAATGGACAAGGTTACATCATTACCTAAATATGGGCTACATGGAATTTTTGGGCAATGATGGAACCACTACGCCTTCCTCTTCCTTTATATGGATGACGGCAGCTCGGGAAGTAGCTTGTTCTACTGTCTAGATTCAGTTGTGTGCACTGGGTTGTTGGGTTGTGACAATGGATTTGGAGTTATTTTTTGGGGGATTTGGACTTTTTTAATAAAGGACTTGTTGGGTGTCTTTAATTGACGGATTCAGCTCCCATTGACTTTAATGGGGTTCGAGTTTGGCTTCTGAACTTCTTTGAAGTTTGATGAACCATGCTTGAACCGTTCCCAGGGCATCACTAATACTGAACTTCTAGTCCTGATGAAGGATGATCTCTGGTCCCTGAAACACATTGGCTCTATTGATATTATAAAAATAAATTTGTAGCAGGACTATTGTGGTGTGGCACTTCAATTTCAAATCTTAAAAGTCACATGACTGTCTCTTTTCAAATCACAGAGCTCTCTCTACTGTATTATGCAGCAAGAACTTTGTGGGGCAATGCAAAGAAGACACTTCAACCTGTGTAGCCAGAGAGTAGATAGAAATATCCACATTCAGTTATAAATGAAACCCAACGGCACATTCTGGGGATGCCATGTCATGTGATGAGTTGTCTAAAAGCCCAAATGCAGTCTCAGGGCTCTCCACCTCCCCAGAGGCCCCCCCATCCTTGCGGCCCCCACCAGATGGATGCTATACTTATTTTCCTTACCTCTCTCTCACAGCTTCTGGCCAGTCATGTAACACACTGGCAGTGCCAGGACAAGGTCCTCTGGCACCCAAGGCGAGGATGCCAAAATCCACCCCTCCCTAAGCTCTCTAATTTGGTGCTCTCCCAGTGTAATTTGAAGGTCTAAGGTGTCAACTCGACAACTCGGATGGGCAACACAAAAGCAGGCGAGGCCACTGTCTTAGCTGTGCCCCACAGAGCACTGCGCCCAAGGTGGGTGCCTCTTCTGCCATCTTGTGGTAAAAAAGAGATACTGCAAGGGACAGCCCTAAATTGAAGGTGAGTATTGAAGTAAGAGCTGCTTTTTATTAAAACCTCCAGAGAGACATTAAAACAACAAATTTAGCCTGAAGTTGGAAATTTACATTTTATCTCCAGCTTCTGCTGTGGAAGAAACAGCGAGCCAATTAAAAAATGTGGGGGGGGGGGGGGGGGGGTTCTAGTAGACAATTCTACAAACTGAAGATTGTTGCCATGGTTGCAAGAAGAAGAAATGTTATTTTATCGGGAGGTATGGATCATGGCTGGGGGCAGATTAAAGTGGAAAAGGGAAATTTTAATAACATCTAATAACAAAATGCCCTGCATAGCAATTATATATATACGTTTTTAATGGAACTGGAGCTTTGTTTTAAGTGCTCTCCATCTACGCCCAAATCAATATTACAATCATATCACTGTCTACACAAGATTCAGAAGCAATTTAGTCCGCAGACACCTCATTGTATTTTCCCATCTCGCGCCCATCAGTGTTTATAGACCGCGCACAGCTTTGTTTTAGATCTTCATTACCTGTAATTACATTTAACTCCATACAGCGAAAGCAGCTTTATCTGCTCAGCATTTTGTAATCTCTGTGTCATCTTTCCACTTTCTTATCCCACTTACTTCCAGCAGGGATATGGCAAAAGTATCACGGAAGAAAGCTAAGCACCTTCCAGCGTATTTAAAGAGAAATTTTAGTTCAGCCAGGGCACATTTGGAGATTTTATTGTTACATTCGCCTGAAAGTTTTTTTGTTTTTTTTCAAGGCTGCCGCATGTTTGCTCCCTTTCTGTCCCATATTTTTATTATCATAATTCAGATACATACTGTATTTGTGTATGCTCCCTCTAGTGGCTATCTATATAACTGACAGTTTGACTAGCATCCCTGTTAAATGGCTGCTGATATAAGTTCAGTTAGCCTGTCAAAGCTGACTGGTAGACATGTACTGAAAAGGAGAAGTGGTACAGCATAGTCACAATGCAGCGCTTATGAGGGGAAAGCAAAGGCTGCATATCTAATGACCTAATATATATATATATATATATATATATATATATATATATACACACACACAGTATCTCACAAAAGTGAGTACACCCCTCACATTTTTGTAAATATTTTATTCTATCCTTTCATGGGACAACACTGAAGAAATGACACTTTTGCTACAATGTAAAGTAGTGAGTGTACAGCTTGTAAATTTGCTGTCCCCTCAACATAACTCAACACACAGCTATTAATGTCTAAATCGCTGGCAACAAAAGTGAGTACACCCCTAAGTGAAAATGTCTAAATTGGGCCCAATTAGCCATTTTCCCTCCCTGGTGTCATGTGACTCGTTCGTGTTACAAGGTCTCAGGTGTGAATGGGGAGCAGGTGTGTTAAATTTGGTGTTATCGCTCTCACTCTCTCATACTGGTCAATGGAAGTTCAGCATGGCACCTCATGGCAAAGAACTCTCTGAGGATCTTAAATAATGAATTGTTGCTCTACATAAAGATGGCCTAGGCTATAAGAAGATTGCCAAGACCCTGAAACTGAGCTGCAGCACGGTGGCCAAGACCATACAGCGGTTTAATAGGACAGGTTCTACTCAGAATAGGCCTCGCCATGGTCGACCAAAGAAGAAGAGTGTCTTTGGGAAATAGACGTATGAGTGCTGCCAGCATTGCTGCAGAGGTTGAAGGGGTGGGGGGGGGTCAGCCTGTCAGTGCTCAGACCATACGCCGCACACTGCATCAAATTGGTCTGCATGGTCGTCGTCCCAGGAGGAAGCCTCTTCTAAAGATGATGCACAAGAAATCCCACAAACAGTTTGCTGAAGACAAGCAGACTAAAGACATGTACAAAGACAAGTGTGTCTTGCCTACAGTGAAGCATAGTGGTGGGAGTGCCATGGTCTGGGGCTGCATGAGTGCTGCCGGCACTGGGGAGCTACAGTTCATTGAGGGAACCATGAATGCCAACATGTACTGTGACATACTGAAGCAGAGAATGATCCCCTCCCTTCGGAGACTGGGCTGCAGGGCAGTATTCCAACATGATCACGACCCCAAACACACCTCCAAGATGACCACTGCCTTGCTAAAGAAGCTGAGGGTAAAGGTGATGGACTGGCCAAGCATGTCTTCAGACCTAAACCCTTTTGAGCATCTGTGGGGCTCCTCAAATGGAAGGTGGAGGAGCGCAAGGTCTCCAACATCCGCCAGCTCCGTGATGTCATCATGGAGGAGGGGAAGAGGACTCCAGTGGCAACCTGTGAAGCTCTGGTGACCTCCATGCCCAAGAGGGTTAAGGCAGTGCTGGAAAATAATGGTGGCGACACAAAATATTGACGCTTTGTGCCCAATGTGGACATTTTCACTTAGGGTGTACTCACTGTTGCCAGCGATTTAGACATTAATGGCTGTGTGTTGAGTTATTTTGAGGGGACAGCAAATTTACACTGTTATACAATCTGTACACTCACTACTTTACATTGTAGCAAAGTGTCATTTCTTCAGTGTTGTCACATGAAAAGATAGAATAAAATATTTACAAAAATGTGAGGGGTGTACTAACTTTTGTGAGATACTGTATATACACTATATATATACTATATTACCAAAAGTATTGGGACACCTGCCTTCACATGAACTTTAAGGCTTCATGTACACTGCTACACTGCTGCTGGTTAATGGACATTTAGACCCCTTTCACACTGGAGCGTTTTTCAGGTGCTATAGCGTTAAAAATAGCGCCTGCAAAACGTCCTTAAACAGCTGCACCATTCATTCCAGTGTGAAAGCCTGAGGCAGCAGCAGCGCATTGTGGGCGGTTTTAACCCTTTCTCGGCCTCTAGCGGGGGTTAAAAGCACCCCGCTAGCGGCCGAAATGCGCCGCAAATCCACCCATAGTGTCGGCGGTAAAAATAGCGGAGTTTTACCGCTGACGCTATGGGCGGCTCAGTGTGAAAGGGGTCTTAGGAGCAGTTTGCCATTTTTTTACAGCTGCCCCTGAACTCTCCTCTATGTTATCTTATCAGATCATGTACACAGGGTCGTTTATAATCGTTTCTAGGCAGTTGAGTTTAGAAGCATTTTTTGTAAAGCAAAAAAATGCGTTCAGAAGGGAACACGTGTAATCATGGTAACTCGTGTTTAGCCGCATTTACTTTACAGGTTTTTTTAAATTTTTGACTACTGAAAAAAAAAAGCTTCTAAACGCACACACGGCATGTAAAAGTGACAAAACTGACGTTTTTAAACGT